>BQKZ01002516.1:96218-107019 GCA_036244855.1 Temnopleurus reevesii
TAATTGGCTATACTTTGCCAATTCAAGGATGCCCAGCACAGGTGGAAATGACAACTTTGAAAATTCATAACTTTTGAACGGATTATCCGATTTTGCTCAAATTTTCACAGTTTGTTCATCTCATTTTTCCTCATTTACTGACCGTACATCATTGGATGGGTGTCATTCCCTTTAAGCCTTGCTAACACTTGCACGACTTTTGGTCACGATTTTATCGTGGCAATGGACCACTTTCGTAATGTATTCAAATTTCATGCTCTCTTCTTTGTCAAACGCAAAATGGCAAACTATTTGTTCACCTGATGTAAAATAATGTTATTTCAATGGAAGGAATGTGGATAACATGCAGTAGTTGTTGCTGGGTTGGTCAAGCTACAATGTTTGCCCAACCTAGCAACGTTAATGTATGCAAGTAGCATTCTGACTAATATACTCTTAATATCTTTTGACCGGTGTATACATAGTTCATCTTTGGGAAAAGTGAATAAATTTGAATACATTACCAAAGTGGTCTAGTCGTGCCATTTTGTGGCACGAACTGGGAAGCTCACTCACTGTTCACGACTAGTTCAAGACGAACTTGGCAGTTTGTTGAGCGTAACGTAAGAGCCACCATCGAAATGGGACAATAAAAACTTTATTTGTGTGCGCCACAGATGGGTGGGTTTAATATCACTCTAGTGAGCATAACAATGGGAAAAAAGGATATTATATTTAGGTAATATAATGGTAAGGTTGGTCGAACAGCTGTTGACAGCTATTGATAATGAGAGGGTGATTGTGAGAGATGTGGAAAGAGAGAGAGGGAGAAAGAGGGGGAAGGGAGAGAGAGAATGAGATAGAGAGAGAAATAGATAGGGATAGAGACAGGGAGTATGGTCTGTATTATCATCAAGCATTATTTCAATTCTGTCTGTCTTTCATCATATTTCATAATGATGACTCATGTGTCCTAGATATGAATATTATATGAAATAGTGGAATGGTTACTCACAAAACATATATGCGATATCTGTTTGTGAAGCGCTCAGAGAATTTCCCTAATTACTATGCGCTATATAAATTTCTATAACTATTATTATTATCATATCATTTTCATTAACTCAATGCAAAGAATGTATTAGGTAATATTTAATAAAAAATGTAACTATGATTTTAAATTGTATTTTGATCTTTTAAATTAATGTATAAATTAAAGTAATTTATTTCTTTTCTAAAGCTCGTATTCGATATTGGTATTTCATGTACGTATTATAATTAATCGCTTTGATAATGCCCTGGTCACATAGGACCCCGAAAGCAACACGATTCACCCCCGACTCGCTGTTCTGAGGCAGTTAACTGTGAATTAACAAAGAGTCGGGGTGAATCGTGTTGCTTCCGGAGTCCTATGTGACCGCGGCAAAAATCCTTGTTTTAGTGCTAATGTAATATTTCAATCAAATTAAATCAAATGAAATCATTTTATTTTTCAATTCTTTTGATAATTCAAATAATACAGTCATAAATGATAATGGAAATAACTAATATGACAAAAGAAATGAAAAAATAGAGGCCAGCAAAGCAGCGAGGCTTGTTAAGATGTCGATTATTCTTTTTCATATTCTTACCCATCGGTGCCTATTTATCAATNTCTGGTGAGCATAACAATGGGGAAAATGATATTCTATTCAGGTAATGGTAAGGTTGGTAGAACAGCTGTTGACAGCTATTGATAATGAGAGGGTGTTCGGGAGAGATATGGAGAGAGAGGGGGGAGGGGTGGGGTAGGAGGGTGAGTAGATGACGTATGGGTGTGTGTTGACAAGTATTGTTAATGAGAGAGTAATTGGGAGAGATATGGAGAGAGCTGAGGGGGGGGGGGCGAAACAGATAGGCGAAGGCCGGTAGAGAGAGAGAGAGAGGGAGAGAGAGAGAGGGGGAATGGGGTGACTGGGTAAATAAGTGATGTATGGGTGTATGTTGACAACTATTGATAATAATGAGAAAGTGACCGGGAAAGATATGGAGAGAGAGAGAGAGAGAGAGAGAGAGAGAGAGGGAGAGAGAGGGAGAAAAGGGAGAGTGTATATGGGCGTGTATGCATTGAAAAATATTGATCATGAAAGAGTGATTGAAAGAGATACGGAGAGAAAGAGTGGGTAAGGAAGAGAAAGAGAGAGAAAAGAGAGAGAAAAATAATGTGTGTGTGTATTTTGTGGGTGTGATTAAGTGTGCGTGAGGTAGATAGTTGGACTTGGAGAGAGGGATCAGGAGAGAAAAGAGAGAGACGAGGAGAGAGGGGTAATAAATTATAGTCTGAAAGGTAAACCACCATTATCATTGTGCATCATTTCACTTCTGTCTGTCTTTCATAATATTTTATGATGATGACTCATGTGTCCTTGATATCATATTGATATTGTATGATATAGTGGAATGGTTACTCACAGAACAGGTATGCTATTTGTAGTACATTCATTGCAACGAATGTAGATGATAATGAGTCTTATATGTGTAATATTGATTTTCAATTTTGTTTTGATCCTTTGAATGAATAGAAAATTCAACTGATATAATTTTGTTTCAAGCGCAGCTAGTATTTGATAGTAATAGTTTATGTATACATTATAATTGCTTTGATAAAGCCTTGTTTTATTGCTAATGTGATATTTCAATAATATGTACATGTAATTTGATTATTTATAATTTGGAATCAACTTTTATATAAGGCACCGCCTTCCTGTTGATTTCCATACATTTTCAATTTTAACTTGTACCGTCTAAACTGTCGAATGTTTTTCTATTTTCGTATTTTCCATGTATTGTTTTTGTTGTTTTTATGAAAGTGTTGAATAAATGAAATGAAACATGGATGTCGATATAAGCTCATTATTCTTTTTTCATATTCTTACCCATCGGTGCCTATTTATCAACTCCTATTTTTTTTCAATTCCTCCGTATCTAAAATAAAATTTAATCCATTACGTTATCGGTATTCTTTTTCATTTAATCTGCTTCGACCTTGTTTTTACATGTAATCCTATCACCTTTTTTTTTATTTTCATTTATCGCTAACTTTATTGTTTTGTGGCATAATAATTGCTATGAAGTTGAGTGTATGGTATGATTTAATGTTTCAATTCAATGTTTCCCCGCGACTTCATTGTAAAACAGGACAAGCTAAAGAGGGATTTGAACCATGCGGGATAAATGAATCAAACCGAACCAAATTGAATTGAGTTAAAGTGGTCATGGGAAAGATTATTTTGTACTTAATATTTTCCAAAATTCTTTTTAAAAAACCTTGATGTTTTTCATTCAACACTAGATTTCAATCCGTCCACACCAAATAACGGTTAAGCAATTGTGTTAAATTATACTTTTCGGTGTTAAAATGTAACCCACCCATCTTCCATGCGTTCAATTCGTTTCTGTAGCAGATGCAAACTGGATTTTAGGTGCTACAATGCAAAAACCACAGTGTTAAATCAATACCAATCTCATTGACCCATATTCTGATATCAGGTTTAACTTAAACTCGAGTCTAAATCTGTGGTTTAAGTATGGGTAGCCCAAAGTGCCAAAACTTTATATAAACTGTATAATTCTAATGTTAATCGCTCTCTTTTCCTATGCTTTAATATTGTAGAAAATATTTTAGTTTTTATTCCATGACAGTTTTTAATACTATGAGTGCCAATTAAGCTGGTAAAATTAACATCGACTGTAATAGATTCAAGCCTCTTTTGGCTTCCCTTACTTAAACCACAGATTCGAAGTCTAGTTTAAGTTAAACCTAACATCAGAATACAGGGCATTATGTGCAACACCAGGTCTGTGTTTAAAGAAAAGGCTATTCGTAGATATACGAACGAATGGTGACCTTTTTTTAATGCGATTCAGCGCCAGGGGTTATCATTGAGTGCAGGATAATAGTCACCAGTTATTCGTAGAGTCGGGTGTGTCTCTCTGATCAACTTTATGAAATACAACCCAGATATAAGTGTTATAATCACACCAGCGACGAATCAGTGTAATTATAATTTAGAATTTAGAAATGTTTTATATTCATAACATTTCGGTGAATATGCTTTATTTTGCTTAAATCGTATTACTGTGAGCAGATAGGACAAAGAATTTTGGACAAAGTAAACAACTTAATTCAGGCATTTACAATCCACACACACAAAAATGTAACCTTACTATTCATTGTGCGACGCTTGTTTGATATGTTTCACCAGAATGAGACGGGGATTTACTGTGTATCTAGCTATTATGAAGGTTTGAATGAAGTTATTTACTTTGTCCAAAAATGTTTGTCCCTTCTCCTCTCAGTGTTTGGAGAGGATCTACGAGGAAGTTGATGTGTATGATTTAAATGGCGCCAACTAGCGTTCAATTTCATACACGAATAATGATATTCCACAAAGAGGTTTGGAAACTTACGTTTACCAGGTGGTAGGTCTATGCGTTTTATACGGACACAGAGAAAAAGTATGGATGATCCATATTTATATCAAGTCTTATCATTGAAATACATGTTCTTTTATCTAAAAAATGAGACCCCATTTATTGCAGAAAGTTAATGAAAGCTGAGTGACTCCCTTTAAAAGCAAGGTTTGAATTTCAAAGTAAAAGCAGCAAAAACAAAAATTGGTTTACTGCATTGTAAAACTATGAGTTTGAATGGTCGATATTTACGTTTGAGCTGGTGAATTGATTTATTGATGAATTATAGATAATGAATATGATTATTGAAATATATGAATAAATATTAATCGTATAAATTAACTACCTTCTTTTGAAAATTCATCTGCAGTTATTATTCATTATATCATTCACACATTAAATAACAATTCTCCCTGCTCCATTATTTATTTCATCCGTTCAAATTAATCATTTTTAGATTTCGCTGCTTTTTTCTCTCACACCTTCATATATATAATATTTTCACTTCATTTCATTTCATTTATTTCCACAATAACAGCAAATTATTGACAAAATTCAAATTAATACAATGTAATACAATTCATTTTCAAGCAAAAGAATATAGAAATATACAAAATTACAAAATTAATAGACAAATTTAGGAAGCAGATGTAATTATAAAGGCTGCATTGTGGTGGAAACCAAAAAAGCATAGCTTGTAATTAAGGTTCCCAGTAAATTAGTGTTTAATTAGGGTAAAGTATAAACAAAGAAAATGCACAAAACAATACTACATGAAACGGAACAAGGACATCTGTACAAAAACATGACAAGTTATGACATTCTCAAAAAAATTCATGATTACATGCTGTAAGAATCTATATACCGTGCTTTGAGATTGCGCTTAAATCAAGTTATTTTTAATGAATCGACTTGATATAACAAAATAAAAAAATTCTTCATATTTTTGTTATATATTTGTAAACTTACGTTTCCAGACTTTTGAGGGAGTTTCTCTTCTCCATCGTCTTCGTCTCATTTTCAATTATCTGGGTTTTTTTATTTTCTTTCCCTACTCATTCTTTTTCCTGACCCCTTTTTTCCAATTCAATGTAATTACGTTTTTTGTTCAAACCGTGTGAAGGAAAAAAAAAGAAAAAAAGAAGAAAAAGAATGGTCTATGGTATTTTCAATGTTTATATACAAACTTAAAGCATGACCTATTTATTCAGCTTCTTCTGTTCTCATTTGTCCGTCATTATCACTCGTCCTTTGTTCACTTCTAACGTGAATTAAATTCAACGAAAATGAGTAATTCATTAGAAAATTGAATTCACATTTATTTGGTAAATAAAAATACAAAATTACAACGCCAAAAGAAAGTATTAAAGTGTATGAGTTTGATTGCTTGAAACTTTGAATTAAAAGAAAAGTTAAAACATTAAATATGATTTGAAGTCATACATAAAAAGACAATGAAAATACAAATACATAGAGCACATTAAATAATAGCAGAAAAAATAAACATCATAAAATAACTGAGTAAATTATATAAGTGCATATTAGATAAATAAAATAAAGCTGAATCAACCTGTGGCAATTAAGTTAATTATTTTTGTCAGTGATTAATAAAAAAAAACAATAAACATTTGCTCAGTTTTTAAATCACTTGGTGCAGAGTTCCATTTGACTGATATTTGATATCTGATTGATTTTCATTAATCAAACGCATTTGTAAATTGGTTTAGTTATGCCTCTATTCATTAGAATGTATTTCAAAAAGATGAAAGCATCTTGCTTGAATAGCTGATCGTCAGTTAATGCTGTTTTCCATCAAGGTCCTGATTTAAAAAGAAAATAGTTAAAAGCACAGTTGAGTGGGTATATAAATGGTAATTGTTTTAATTGCCGTATTTATTGATAATTAAAATGTATTTAATTGAATGTTTATTTGACTGTACAGTATGTAATTGAATGAATATATTGTGGCATATGATATTTTGAATGTGAAGTAATCATGCATTTTTAAGAAGAATATCAGGTAATCTCGTCAATAATTGAAGGTAAGACATTAGCTAAATGTATATCAGGGACCTGTAACATAATACACTTTTTGCGATCAATCGCAATCTCAAGTGCATGATTTCCCATAGACATACGATTGATATGGACGATCGATTACAGAGCTTTATGTTAAACGGTCCTGGATGAATTCATTGGCCCGTATTCCGATACCGAGGTTTAAGTTAAACCTGGTTTAAATATGTGGTTTAAGTTATGGTAAGCCAAAGGAGGCTTGAATCCATAACAGTCGATGTTTAATTTACCAGCACATTTGGCACTCATAGTTTTCAAAACTGTCTCGGAATAAAAACTTCAATAGTTGTCTACAGTATCAAAGCGTGGGAAAAGAGAGCAGTTAACATAAAAATTATACATTGTAAATAATTTTTGGCACTTTTGACTATCCATACTTTTTAGATTTAGACCAGGGTTAACTTAGACCTCGCTATCGGAATTGAGTCTAGACATGTTGGGTCACCCGGCGGGCCGCATTTTTATTTGCTCTGATTGAAGCAAGATTTAATGTTCGAAATTCGAAAAGAGGCAAAATTTGTACTTTTTTCTCAAATGACAATGCCAATCTAGACGTACGTCTGATTCCGACACATATTTACGATGAATATTGCCTGTATTTATGAAATCAAACAAAAACCTCAGCTCATGCTCAGCATGCTTCGATGCTTCTTTTGAGAATATATTATTCTGCGCAAATCAATAAATCCCACTGTTGAATACGAGCATACATCTTGCACTATTCTACCGTTCTCTATTCTTGCTATATACTGCACCGTTGACCCCTCGGCTTTGAACATGTAATGCACGCTGAATTTTCCTGTCTGGTACCCGAATACCGCAGTGAATTTACTACAGTGTTGGTGAGTTGCCTGAAAAATATCTTGCCTTCAACACCAGGAAATATTGTGTGCAGTCGGGTTTGATTTTCATCTCTTTTGGAGCTCCATCGCTTTCCTGATGATCATATATTATGTGGTGGCGGATAGTGATTATTATACACCATAACATTACATCACGTGACAACTTGAATACATACATGTAGCAACATATACCGTCGCTGGAAGGTTGATTTTCCATGAGAGTACTATTTTTTTTTAGATTTGTCGGACAGTGTGCAAGGGTCGCGGGCATCACACCTGAACATGCTGAAGGAGTATTTGTAAGTGAAAGGTGAATTTGCAAGATGGCGAATAGCATATATTATACCGTAGCTGGGATATGATGAATGCACGACACAGTATGCGATATTACAGAATAAACTATTTGGCTAAATCTAGACCGTTTTATATTTCATGTTGCATCAAGAGGACGGTAAGCTATGTTTCTAGTATTGCGATTTAATACAAGTATCAGTATTTATATGTATCATCATGTTTCATATCATAATGATATACGAAAAATAAGAAAAATATAGCACATCTAGGATTGGGACCCCTCATCACAGGCTCTTTTTATCTATATTTCCACCCATGAATCTTGATATGATATTTCCCTACCCATGACCCCTTTTGATTGAGCTCGACCTTATCATTCCGTGTGTGTGTGCGTGTGTATATGTGTGTGTTCCCTCCACCCCCCTGTCTCTCTCTCTCTCTCTCTTACCCTCTCTTTTCTTATTCTCTCTCTTTCCATCTCTGTCTTTCTCTCCTCTTTCCTTTTCTCTCTATCTTTTCTTCTCTCTCTCTCTATCTTCCTCTCTTTCTCTCTCTCTCTCTCTCTCTCTTATTCTCTCCTTCCTTCTCTCTCGCTCTCTTTTAAGGCCTATTTGTTCCGTCTGTCTTCCACCTGACACTAAAACCCCATCTCTCCTAGTCTCATCTGTCTAATTGTCTGATTAACCCTACCCCCCCCCCCCCCATTTCTTCAGCGTTGGTTCTATCTCTCTCTCTCTCTCCCTCTCTATCTCCCTTTCTACCTCCTTTTCTCTCTTTGCCCCTCTCTTTCTCTACCTTTGCTCTTCCTTGCCCTCTTTCTTTGTGACTTAAGCTAATTATTCCTCACTCTTTGGAAGACTCTAAGTGTTTTTAGATTTTCTATCATTTATCTTTTTGTTTTTACTTTTAAAATCTAGGCATATTGTTAACATTCTATTCTTGTTCGCTTCAGTTATGCATGGACTTGTTGCAAAGCAGTCTTGTAACTTTTACAGTGCACAAATAAATACAATACAATGCTCCCAGACTATATAAAACAATGTCAATACTTTTCGCCCATTTCTGTTTCCAAAGTTATGATTTTTTTTTATTCATGAAAGAACTATACCAAAATACCCTGTTAAAAACGATAAGTCTTATTTATAATGGGAATGTTAAACAGTTGAGGGTGCCAGGGAGCTAAATGTGTGAACAATTCACCCCTCCACAACCCATTAAGAGTCAATGAGATGCAGGCAAAATCATCAACGCATTCTAAGTAGCCCTACTGCCCAGCTAATTATGAGCAGGGAGATTTCTTATAGTCCCATATAGTCAATGTACCGTCGTTTAAGAATTTCCATCATCGACGAAAAGGAAAAGAAGTAAGAAATGGAAAATAATTAAGACTAAACCTCATGACAGATGAATGGATTCTGTTTGATAGATTTTTGTTGTGTTTTTATTTACAATTTTGGTCATTCTTACCGGTTACCCAACTATAATGTTTAAACTAACATAATTTTGTTCTCCTTGTTGTTGTTGGTGTATTGATTCATGCATTTCATTCGAGAGCTAGAGAACCATAACCAATTCATTATCAGAGACAGTACCATATCTTTTGAAGCAACTTGAAATGTTCACGAATAAGTGAAAAGGAAAATGCTTCTAATCCACTTCTTTTCGAAACCAGAGTAAAAATTGTTGTTCTAAATCTACATTTTGAAACTTGTTGGAAATATACCGATGAAATATATTCATTATAATAATGAATATAATATATAATAATCATATAATAATGAAATAATGAAATATAATATATTAATGAAATATATTCATTATTTTTTTTACCAAATCTCAGAAAGAGCAATATTAATCAGCTATTTTTGTTTGATATGAAACTTGAAAGGATAGAATAACGAGTGTTTTTTACTCTTATCTCTCAGGAGGCTAGTTACATCCTATTTCTCCCACGTGTTAAGGTAAATCATGCATTATGCATTCAAAATTTTGAAATGAACAATTTTTAAGTCTGTTCACAAGACTCAAGTATGAATATTCACTCCCCCCAATAGAAACTCGCTTGAAGCGCGTTTTCATGCATTTCAGAATCGCTATATTCACGCATTTCGCTATATAATGTGCATTTTGTGTGTTTGAAATTGCATTTTTTAAGTCTGTTCACAAGACCTGAATTACGAACTTTCACTTCCCAAAATTGACACTCGCTTGCAGCGTTTTCATCTCAGAATCGTTATATTCACCATGTTCACGATCGATGTTTGCCAGCTTTAATTTCCGACGACGGGTTGTGTGCCTTTTTATTGTGACGTCATTGGCTGGAGACGAACTGAAGAAATTACGGTCCCTTACATCGAGGGCAAATATAATTCGATCCATTTTTTCGATAATAGACCCAACTCTGTGAAAAGCTAACAGAGGGAAGGAAAATTTCGACTTTCAAAGCTCAAAAAGATTTTATTCAGAATGCTTTTGTTGACTTTTCTGTTTGTCATGCATTCACATATTCACATGTGCACCCGCTTCATGTTTTTCGTTGCGTGAGTAGTATAATCTCATAATATTGGTTATTCTCTATAGTATAATTCGTTGGTAGAGAATGTGTGACTTATTCAAATGGTTATGTCATTTAAGTTTGAGGGGTTTCATATAATTTAATTTTGATGAAGAAGAAATTTTCAGTTGGTTGTGATTGATTTTTGACAGAAAGATCCGCATTTAATCTGCCCTTTTTTATAGTATGATCGATTTGGTTCCTGGAAAGTGATCGCGCTGTTGATCTGTTGATCGTCTATCATATATTTTGAAATTGTCTTATTTATCCACATCCTATAGGAAACATATATCTCTTATGTTATTGAATCCATGTTAAGAAAAATGATACATGGGGTTTTTTTCAGTGTACTTTTATGCAGGGTAAAATATCATGTGCATGTGCAGCGTCCTATTAGAGACGCATACCGTAATTGACCTTTGTCGAATGTTTTTCCGAAGTTGCAGATTTTATTTGGCTAGTAGATTTGTAAAGTGTCTCCTATTCCCCTTTTTTTTTCTTTGTTCTGTTTGGATTTGTGCTTGTTATGGACTGGATGTTTTTCTTGTCACACCCTTGATGACCCATTCCGCCCCTTGCCTCAGACAGCCCCCTCCCCCCCCCC
>BQKZ01002518.1:0-35001 GCA_036244855.1 Temnopleurus reevesii
GACACAGTAAAAAAGTACATCTTCTCATCTAAAATCCCTGATTCTAAAAGCCCAGATTACTGTACCCATTCTCAACTCGTAGCAGGTAATATTAATATAATAATCTTTGAATATTCCATTCAATTTACAGTCGCTCGTCATCAATTTCATGCTACTCATTCAGAAGCTGCAACTCGGGAAGGGAACGACATTACACCATGCCTCTCACACGCAAACTCCATCCATTATTTTCGGCCGTTTTGCGTCCTTAAGCCGGTGCTTCTCGATCGAGTGCAATGAACTTTTCGGGCGATTTTTCCCCCTGAATTTTTGCTGACGTCAGATCTAGCACTTTTGAGATATTATTGACATTTCAGAATCCTGAGGAGATCAATACGTTGGTGCTATCCCAGGAAGGAAGAAGGGTGGGGTACACCCAGGGTACGCTTCCATTGGCCAACAAGGATTTCTTCATCATATTTGCAAATGGCCTGCTTATCTAAACAAGAAACAACAAGATGTACTTGTAGGCCAAGTTATGTTAATACTCTTGCAGATCATGGCAATGCATGAAAAATACCGTAGAAAATTGGATCTTATGCCTGAAGAATTATTTTATCAAATCAAAAGTAACACTTTCCTTCATGAAATTGACAATTGAACAAGAAAAATAGTGACCTCCAACAATTATAAAACAAAATATGATACATTGTCTGTTATTGGATTTTTTTGCTATCAAAATCAATAAAAGCCAAAAGGAATCGACAGATACACCAAACTATTTCCATGTATATTTCATTTATTTTGCAAATTTGTATGTTTTTCCATACAAAAAATTTGCATGAGGGATTGAAATCCGAGGTTTTAATTTTAATCCGAAGTTTATATTGTTCTGTACATTGCCTCTTCACTTATCAACTATAATAAAAGTGCTGATTGCAACACCAAATTGAACATGGACTCAGTAATAGAGTCTCCAAACTAAAAAGTCAGCGGACATCGACTCCAATCCCGCTGCAGATTAAGATCCCTAAGAGCCAGTCACACTTCACGTATCAAATCTAATTAAAACTCCCACTCCCTGTTTCATGAAGATACCAAAGAGAAGATGTAATGAACGGAAGACAGCTTCATCAACATCAAGGCAACACCAAAGAGAGAACGGATGAAGCGTCGGAAGGAGAAGGCAAATTTACCCTTCGTTCTTCTCTCCATCTGTAGTCGCCCTTGGGCTAGCTTGATTAGAATTTCAAACAGCGGTATTTACCTGGGTTGTGCACAATCTTCATTACCGCACTCTCTCCTCATCATCGAATTGATTGTGAAAATTGAATTTAGGGTGTTTACCTAAATTTTAATTTCTTGGCCGATAGCAGTCACGCCGGCCATCTTTCCTGACTTTCTAGACGATCAAATTTAATCAATTATGATAACTGCGATGTACTTAATTCCATTTGACAAATAAATACTTTCAATTATTCTTACATGGTTAAGTGAAGGGGAATAATTTTCTCTGCATTAGACTCTAAAACAAAGTAAAATAATTATCATTATCGCCAAATCAAAATGTAGAATTGCATAAATGCATTTCCCATAATGCAGCAAAGTTTGCCTGGGGTAGTGCACAAAGTGAATTTTTCTCTCCTTCCAATACTTCAAAAATAAATACTAAAGATCAAATGAAGTAAAAAGTTAGTCAACTATTTAAAAGTCTCTGAAGATTCCTACCCTGGAACTTATCTAATTGTGAGCTCTTCTAAATTTGGCATGATCATTTTATAATCGTTATCAGTGAATTACTTTGACCACTGAAACCTATCAATCTGCTTGTATTGGGAAAGTTGATTTTTTCTTTTTAACTCACTTATCTGAACTTTAATTACTTAAGTACTTTTAATTTCCTTTTTTTGATGTATTAAATAATTAGAAGAATGCTTTATGGAAGGATAAATCTAAGACTTTCAAAATAAAACAATTCAATCATACAAATCACGTTTTCATGTATCAAACAATTATAGGCCTACTGCATAGCTTTCCTTTTACTAAGTCATAAAAAAACAACAAAATCACGATTATCAAAATCCTAAAGATATCGAAAACGCTATCATTTCCTCAAGCAAAAGGAAGAAAAGTCTCAAATCAGATCAAAAACCTTTGAGTAACTTGCCTTCACACGTAATAAAACAAACACAAATACAACCTTAAAAAAAAATTAATGCAATTTAGCTGGTATGAGCCTTGGAATATGGTCATAAATCAGGCACCCTGCACAATCACAAACTCCATCTGCCTTTTCTTCAAATGGAGGAATATAAAAATGAAATGCAGATGTTCTTGCACAAGAAAGGAACAGAAAAGGCTTAAAAGGGAAGAATATTTTAATAGCAATTTGTTAAGATGCTGGTGTGGATACTGTATGGATATAATTTATTGATCTATTATAGGAACAACTTCTAATGAAACAACCATTTTGTAGAAATAGGGATAAGGATTGGAGATTAAAACGATTTTGCTTAAAATAAAGACTGAATGAATGTATTCAAATGGATAATTGAATTTATGGAATCAGATTCTATTGAGTAAAGGTAAGCTTAGATTCTAGGATGAGGCCAGAATGTTTTAGCTTTGTCTAACGGAGAGGAAAAAGGAGATTTGAAATTGAGATCAGATAAGCAGATTAGGAAAACACTGTAATTTCTAGTACATTTTCTGAGGGTAATTAATTAAAGATCAATCAAAGATCAGATCGCTAAGTCTGGTATACTTTGGTTTAGGGAGAAAATGTACAAAACATGATCAAGGAAAATAAAAAACAATATCATTCCATGGCCCAAAATTAGCGAAAAAAATAGAATATGGATCAAGGACAAAAAAAGGAGAGAAAGATAGAAACTTGAGAATAAAACAATTCAATTCCCATATCATGCATTGTGGAAGGACAAATAAAGGCGCTTTAATTCAAATTGGTAATTATAGTTTGATCAGCGAGACAAAATGGGAACATAGAGAAAAAATGCATAAAGATTGAAAACTATCTACATTCTAAAGAATTGTGTAGGGTTTCCTCCAGATGCTATTTTGGAAACCTTGTATGAGGAAAGGGTTACAGAAACTGGAGCAAGGACAAGGACCAGCTCATCACCCAGTAGGGGTGCTATTGCAAGCATGTATCATATAGGCTCTTTGTTCTCTGTCCAATGCCAGGGTACGCTACCCTGCCGAACAATAGAGGCCCCGATACCACCACCACCACCACAACCACCAATGCCGAGACCAGTGTACACCGACACCACGCAGGCAAAACACACGAGGCCCCCATTTTGTGCGGTGCGGGGTTTTGTGGCTTCACGAATCGGAAGCTGGCACGTAACCTCTATCCTTCCTTCTTTACCCCCCTCTTTCTGTCTCTCTTCTCCTCACTCACTCTCTATCTTCTCTTCTCTCTCTTTCTTCTCTTTCTCTCTTCACTCTCTCTCTCTTCTATTTCTCACACTATCCTCTTTCTGGCCCTTACATCTTCCTATTGTCTCCATCTTACAAAGTCTTTCATAATTTTCTTTCCCTCTGTCTCAACTTTGATCCTTTCTCTCTAAACATCCCCTTTTCCCTTGATATCTTTCTTTCATTTTCCCTTTCTAATTCTCTTAATCCTAATTTTTTCATAAACGACATGGTAATAATGAACTGAATCATCATCTAATTTTGAAAGTTGCCCCAACAAAGTTCTAGGTAATGGGAATCTGGTCACCAAACACCAGGCAAATCCAGATAATGTTTCTCTCCTTAAAAAAACAACAAGAATATCAATTAAGACACTTTTTGTATTCCAAATTTTCTAATAAAAAAAGCCACCAATATAGTTATCTAAGTTGCAGAACAAAATAGAAGCTTATACAAGGCAAAACAAACTTTGTGATTTACTTAATATCTTCCTAGATATTAAAACATCTCTTTTGGGGAAATCAAGGCAACAATATTTCATACCAAGGGTTTTTATTTCATTTTTCTTGTAATATTCATTTCATTTTTTTTTAAATAAATTGATAGACATTTTGTATGGATATTCCCAATTTCTTAAGTTGTAAACATTATCAGGAAACAAGATGTTTTAAGTTTTGAAAAAAAAAACAGAAGTGGGTCTGTAATATGAAATATACAATAAATTCTAACATCTTTCTTGGTTATAAAATTTCATTTCATTGCACTTTTGATGACATATGAAATAATGGTATATCAAATCTTGAAAATGATGTGTTCTTGCCTTAAATTGCTGGTTTAATTCCAACTTTGTTTTCACTGGAAGGAATATTCCAAAAAATGCAACAACAATTCTCACAGGAAGATTAAAACAACAAAATCCAATTGAAATTTGATGTGAGTTAACTCTTCGAAAGCAGAAGGAACAAGAGCTTCCGCAAGACAGAGCTCGGCTGTGCCACATCCAATATTTCTCTTCCAAAAAAGGACAAAACTAGAGAAGACATGACGACACAAACATTCACAATCCTTCCTTACCTCCAATGCTGGCTATCTCTAGCACGTCTCCTCCCTGTGCGCTATCGCAAAGAATACACCTCATAGACATCACTCCCAAAAGCTTTTCAAAACATCAACAACGCAAAAGATCCAGTCAAGGATTACTTGTCTACAAGTTCATGGTCCAAAAGACGAACCTCTCTTGAAAAAAAAATCATTGAGAAATTTAATTTCCGAGGCATTCTGGACTATTTTACGGGCAAAATCGGAGCAGGATGGCGCAGGATACTCAAGTTCAATATCTTTCCCCGCCACTGAGCACGGAATAAGAACTACGCAATGTGCGGGGTGGAAGCATAAACTACAAATAACAAACTTGACAGAGAGCTCTCTACCGCTTTTCCCTCCCTCCTTCCTAAATGACAAACGAACGAACTCCTCCATTCAGCAAGCAGGGGTGGGCAGCCTACCTGGCTTGGCAGGGACCTAGCTGTATGTGTTTGCTAACTACCCTACCGAGACCCTACAAACACCAGAATGAGTCGGCCCTTTTTGATTAGGCATGTGTAACTTATGAATGGCAGCAACAATAAACAAAAAGCTGGGGAAATGCATTAAGGTATAGAAGCAGTGATCCAGGTTGCCAAAGAAGTCTTTTCATACAATAGTGTATCAAACATAGAGACAATAATTCATGCCTGCATGTAAATATGAATTTAATTGGAGCACTGCAGAATTAAAGGAAAATATGCAATCCTTTTTATGCTTCCTGAAAGGCCGGATATAACCCATTTGTTCCTATTATAATGAAAAATGATACACAAACATGCCTGGGCCATATTGGAAGGCTAAGACGTCACAAAAATTGTGCTCAAAATTGCATAATTGCTATTTTCAGAAGAAAAACGTTCCAGCCAAGTTGAAAAGGTCTCGTGAATTTGAACGTAATTAAAAAGATGGAATCTTCTAAATCTTGGGCACATAGGAATATACTTACTGAAAAATTTGAATTATTCAACATTTGATGGAAAATCAATATAGTTTTTTTTTTAATCAGAAAGAATATCCTGATACAGATTATGAAATGATTGCCAAAACTTTTAGCTTAAAATGCCATCAAACTGAAGAAAAAGCTGCAATATAATGGTCAAGTTAATCATGAAATAGCACACATATCATTACGGATTTTATTTTAACATCGTGTCACATCTGGCCACTGAAGAAGAGTGCGACTTTCTAACCTATTTTGTTTGAATTTTATAGGCTCTCCGCCTGCCAGACTGGAGAGTATTTTGCCAATCTTGGTTTTATTACATTGGCAAGATATCACCTGTATCTATCTCTCTACCTAGGTGTGATAATAAGGGGATAGCAGAAAGATGTCATTGTCATATATAAATAAAAACAAACAATATTGAAACATGCACAATGCATGAATGTTTGTTTGTGCACACCATCCATACACTCAAATAAACATTTGCAGTTCAAGATCACTCACGATCCACCAATGGCGGAACACACAGATAAATAACAACAGAACTTTGCATCACCCCTCACGATATCTAAGATATATTATCAATGACAAAACAACAAGACCATCACTAAATTCATTTTTAATAAGGCCATTCATCATATTCCCAGACCTCTTGGGTAGATGATAAAGAAGAAAAAGTCGTTAGCAAGACAAACAAAATTAATGGTCTGTGTACAGGAACTATAATTGTCCCATTGGTGTGAGCAGATGGTTTTCTTGGTTGTTTGTCTTCTGTATTGCCGGCTAATTTCATACTGAAAAAGGAAATTAATCATCCTGTAATTCCAACAGCAAATGATAGAAAAGTATTACAAACAATATAAAATTCCTACACTGAGATTCTAACATAATTTCATCATTACATGATGCACCAAACAGACAACCAATCCTACTTCAATATTCTTAGGTTTTGAACTACACTTAAAATAGAAAATGCGTTGTTGGATGATATGTCTCTTCTCTAAAAAGAAATCATTACAGCTCAAAAATTTTCAACCACTGTGGCATTTTCAAACTAAGGTTACTAATTCAACCTGATGCACTGCATGAAAATCATTAAATTTGGAAACAATTTGCCGCAAAAGACTGACAGAAAATGTTCAATTTTAACCTGGTAAAACTTAAACATGTATTCCCTGGGGAGGGGGGGGCACTTCAAAATCTTATAGGAGAAGAGACTGTGAGTTTGCTGATATCAAGAGCTGTTGTCTAGCAACATCAAAATCAATGTTTGAAATGTCAGAAAAGCATTTTCATGATTAGTGTAAACTGCCCTCTCTTCAATGTTGGAATAATGAAAGCACAGCCAACTAGTAAATTTATTTAGAAAATGGTAGAGTAAACAATTAACTTCCTCTCTGATAACTTGTGACAGATAAAAATACCACTCCTTTACTGTACAACTATACTACAACTGTGAGCTGAATTATTTACATGGTAAACACGCACCTTATCTAATGTTCTCTGACTCTGTTACAACAAATTAGCTGGCCCAAATTCGTATCACTCTGATGTAAATAGTCAAGGAATGATAAAAATTTCCATTGATTTCTTGAATGCCGGCCAAATGAACATTGTACCTAAACACTTGTGAGCACTTCATAATTTGACAACGCAGGCCTATATGACGCAATCAAATTTATACATGTACATCGGTCAATGTCATTCTTTACATATTTCCAAATATAGTAAAGTACAATCATGACAGATCGGTTTGCCATATATGCCATTTTTATGACGTGGGAAGCGGAAGGATCGATCAATCTCAAATTGATAAATATTCCTGTCAAATCTTTGATAATCATGATAAGGTTGACCATAATCAAACACTTTAGGGAGAGATATGGACAAAGAAAAAATGTCCTGAACATTTGTGACCCAGTTTCCTCAAAGACCCAGTTTCCTCAAAAGGAAAATTTTTATGAATTTTCAAAAAGTTCAAATAAGCAGATTAAATTATCGATATTCCTGTTTTCTATACAGACCTCCAAATTGACCTTGTTACAAACAGCCCATTATTGCCAAGCAAAGTGCAGCCAAGCTTTTCTGAAAAAATAAATAAGCAATCAAAGATTACAAAGAGAGGGATAGGAAAAAAACAAGAGACTACAAAGAATTCTAAGTGTGTGCAGAATTAATTCCTGCCCTACTATCCAATGCAAACCAACCCACACACTACACGTATACAAGCACACAGGGCTAATACTTTATGAGTGGCAGAACAAACATATGAAAATTGCTCAACTTCAAGTTTGTTTACTTTCCGGCCTTTCTGACCTTTAAGAGAATCAACAAGAGTCCTTCCTGTGGCAATTAAAGGTGCCCTTTAGTCTTGCACATAAACCGGACAGCAAAAGGATAGTGCCAAGTAAACTTGAATCTGCAGAATGGGGGTTGGGGATCTTGCACTAATTTTGCATAAATTACACTAATAGATCATTCATAATATCTCCTGTTTAGTTTTACATTTTAATAAAGCATTTTGAAATATAAGCAAAGAGTTTTAATCATTTGCAAAATTTTACAATTTAATTGTCACTAAAAGTTTATATTATGTGCATACATGTATGCTGGCTGGAAGAAAAAAAAATCATGCATTTCTATCTTTGCCTTTCTATTGATAAGACTGCCATCCATTTTACATGTTATGCTCTGCATTAGCAGAAATCTTGTGTCATAGATTTACAATGGATACATCATTACTGTATTCACATACGTGTAGTAATATTCCTGCATATTTCTCAAAGTCCCATATTTAGGCATTACTAATTCCATTGTTGAACTTCAAACAAGATTTCGTTCACTTTACCCCTTTACAGAGGGGCCCAGGAACCAATTCAAGTTGACGACCTTATGATCCCGGCATACCAAATGAACAGATTTCACATTCCATAGTCTATCTGGTTGACCTGAAAATCAATATGTTCATTTTTATTCTACATTCCAAACCAGTCTTGTATCAATTGTACTGCTGCCGTAGAAGATTAATGTTTTTTATGTTATCACCAAATTAAAGGTACATGTAATTAAAAGAAATTTATGTTTATTTTACTTGTAATAAAAATCAATGGTTCAATCAAGGCCCCAACGAAGAGCAGAAAGCAATAGATACAAATCATTTAAAAAAATACATTTTTTAGCATTTCTGGAGAAAATTAAGCTATTCTATGAGCTTATCATTCTCACTTTGTCATTAGTTGTGTAGCTGGACTACAGTGCTTCTTCCAAATAGGTCTTCATTCAGACTTTATGCATCTTTAAGGCCATTTTCTAAGCAATGCCTAAGCGAGATGTGATCAAACCTTAGCGTATATTGCACCCACTCCTTATATCATTGCATCATTTCTATTCTAAGAAAATGATTTCATCACTCAAAGTCCGTCCACACTTCTTCCTTTGAACCGAACAGTGATGAATCCATCTTTTTTTTCTATGGATCCTATCGATTCAGCGCAAAGAAATAACATAGTGTATCCAACTTTCAAACCAAAACAGGCAACCTGTCAACAGGCAGGTTTACTAATAGATGCAAATTTTATGCATTCTCTTTACAAATAGGTTGTCGCTGACAATCCAGAAGCTAGCCAGAAACTTGCCAAATATAGCACAAACTGGATTCAAGGGAATAATTTTCCTGGTATCGCATCACAATTTGCTATGCATTTTAGCATGATTGTTATGCGAAAGAGGTTTTGTTTGCCAACTTTTTCACATAGAAATGTGCAGTAAAGTGTTGAAAATGTTTCCTCAATGAATGTCTTAAACTGCCAATCAAAAATGAAAAGCAAAACTATTCCCTGGGATTCCAAGTATTTCAGCTCAATTGCTATTTGCCACATAAAGGAATATCACGTAACTATGTTTGCTGGCAAGCAACATGCATAGATTTCAATCTACATACCGGTATATATTATGAAGCAACTGCCCTCTTAAGTGTACAATGTGGTGTTCTATGCATCAAAAGCAATTCTTTTCTTGTCAATCAGGGCTGTCAATAGTTAATATAGATTTTTAAAAACGTTCTCTGAGGCCGTAGTTGCAAAATATTGTGATATTCTGGAAGGACCCTCTTCAAACAGAGACTAAAGTCAGGAGTATGTAATATTGTTGGCATATCTGCTACATACAAATGACTTGATTCAACGAGACAACTATTTCGAAAATAGTCTAAAGGCCCGTATTCCGATTGCAAGGATTAACTGAACCCAGGTCTAAGTCATTGTCATTTAGAACATTGTTTTAACTGTTCAATAAACTTGTGCTAAATGACAAATCCTTGGACTGGGGTTACATTAAAGTTTGATATCAGATTACATGTATAGCAGTTTAGTTTGATAAAATTGAACAGGTAAGGACATGTGAAGTCTCAAGGATACAGACAATTTGGGCTTTCAATCTGCTAATTGTACAGTAAAAACTGCACCAAATTCAATTCTGATAACATTTGATGAATCTGTCACTTGATTTCCCTTGAAGTTAAAAAGAAACCGAACAGCATCAAATCTGTGAGAGCATAGAAACTCCCCCTAAACTTGAATGACTGCCAGACTCCCATGATTGTTCAAATTGAAAGAGTATGACCTCCGGGTGTGACCTCCGCAATAGACATCGCAGAGAAGGGTCAGGGGGCCAAAGTAAGGTTTCCTCCTAAATTTTTTTCTTCAAAGTTTCGACAATACATGGTCTGTTTCTCCCGCGCTTGTCCACGCTAATGCTACACTCTCCCTATGATGGGAATGCCTAAATAGAAAACTTGCATGATGGAATGCCAGAGTGAACATTCATGAAAGTACAATAGAATACCATCAAACCAAACTCATTATCTAGAGGATGTAATAATATTCTTTTATATTGGCAATCAATTATGAAAAGTCACACAAAGAGGGCTATAAATAGACAGGAATTCACAAATTCATGAAAGGATACAAGGAAAGAAGGACCGCCCACCATGCTCAAAATGCCTTTCAGGTCTAATGAGAGTGTTGGGTGCACAATCTTTCGGCCACGTGCTTTTAAGATAAAAACTTGATATTAGAGGTACCAAAAAGTGTGGAATGTTAAAGAAAATGTGTACCCTTCAAGATTATCAACAAGATCTTAAATCTAAAAATTTTCAAGATGAATATATTATAAAGTTTTGGTTTTCTGGGAATTCTGCAGACTTCTTGGGGAACAAATCCATCTAAATTTTGACCCCTGAAGCTCTTACAAATATACCCGGAATACAATTATTTTCCTTGGGCAGTTCAAAATTAACTTCAGTATTAATCCACATATCAATTTTTTACTTTCAGTAATATAGAAACTCAAACTCAAGATGAAACATTAAACTCAACACAATCAAACTGCCTGTAAAGGCCATTTTACAGAAAATCAAAGAGGCCAATGTAAACAGTTGGAAATTTATGAAGAAACGCATCACATGGGACGTGATTGCATGGACCAGAGAGAATCCATGTTAGATAACATTTTATTTTAACTTACAGAGTGACCATCTGAAAAGAAATTGTTGATAAGTTGAGTGCAGTTATTGTGAAGAATAATCTGAAATATCATAATACCTACCCTGAAGTTTCATCTTCAAATATTCTTTCAGCACCTTCCACTTCTTCAGCCATTGCTGGATCCTGCATTGGTGGGTCAGTGGTGATGGGGGAAGTTGCTGCCATATCAGCAGCTGGTGTTGTTGCCATCGTATCTTGCTGCAACCTTCTTATACCAACCAGAGTGTGAAAGTTGTTAGATGGTAGGTGATTGCTTGGGATTGGGTGCAACCGACTGTGGCACTGCAAGAGTTGCTGCCTTGCATGGTAGCTTCGTGTGGCAAGCAACTGCCTGTGTATGGGTTGGCATGTTGGTATCTGCTTGTGTTGATGCAAGAGCTAGTGGCTGCAACACTGAAGACGGGTGGGAAGTTGCAGAAATCGCTGTGGTAGAAATCTTGTGAGCATTGTGGCACCTGGACAGAAGAGAAAGAAGGGAGTTTTTTTATTAATCTAAAGGTAAAATTGGAGGGTTCCAAATTTAAGTGTGATAATGAAAAATAAAATTGTTAGCACTATATTAATCAGAAATAATATTGCAAAATTTCTAAATGGGATATACTCCAAATTACACAGCAATCATAAGGAACACAAAGTCCTATAAAGAGCTGCAACCATGCTCTCTCACTTTGACAAAAATTTGGGAGAGATTAAAACATTTTGGAAGTGGGACTATTTAAAACAAAAAGACTTTAATAATAATGTAACTAATGGCAACACAGCAGTTGATCTTAAGTGGTCTCCTATAATGTTGCCAACATCTTTCATTATGTGTGATAGAATCTGTCGAGAAATTAAACTTTTCTAATTGGGCCACATTTTCCCCAAGTTAGTCATCATCCAGGACCTTCAGGTCTTGGGGTTGGTGGCAAGTTAATTTTCAATGTTTCTGTTAGATTTCGAAAGTTACCTAGAATTCTGGGAGAAAATCCAAGGTGAACATAACACTAATATAACATGCACTATTAATTCATAGAGACCACGTGGCAGGGTGCAGTGAGGAGCAGATTGTACAAAACACATATCATACGTGCATGTATTCTTGGTATATTCAAGCATGGTCTAGAGAACCCTGTTACACAGGCATCAGAAGTAAGTCCTATGGGCAGCTTGGCATATCGTGTAACATCGCTTATTGAGAAGTTAAACTCAGGCTGGCCAAAATCTAAGTCCAACTTAGTATATGGTTAAAATCCAGTTCAATTCTAGGCTCAATCCTGCACTTTGAATGCGGAGTAAGGTTTAAGGCTGGTCTAGGGTTTGAGGCTGGTCTAGGGTCTGAGGCTGGCCTAAACCCAGTCAGAGTCCAGCAATAATTCTTGCACTCTGTGGTGGACTCGGGGCCATAATGTGCCAAGAAGCAGTGGGCTTATTTTTTGTATTGCATTTTTAAGAGTGCTACATGTACATAATTTGGTAAATCTATTGTGTGATAAGTCAAGCCATGGACAAAACAAAATTCCTTGGGCTACACCATGAATACCAGGATAAAATTCAGATTGGTAGGAAAGGCCTGTGTAACAGGGGACCTGGACAAACCTTGTAGATCTTGACCTGATCCTCTTCAACTGACCCAAATCAAACACTAACTCAGGACACTGACCATGGGAGGTCAATGTCAACACTGGTCAAGTGTTGACTATAGTCTTTAAGCACAGACCCACTTCTAAGCAGTACATCTTGTATCATCTACAGTAGTTGTGGGTGGAACTGTGTCTAGAGGGGAAGGCTAACATGGTTATGGGGTGCCCTGGACTGGGTTTTGAGGAAGGTTCCCAAAGCTAGACCCCACCATCTACACTTCTATGACTTGAATTAATATGGAATTGTTGGATTTGGTCTGTACTTGTAAACTATAGAGTGACTATATGAATGGGAGAATAGAAAAAAAATGAGGATTTGTCCTGGGAAGGATTACCTCATCAATCTCCATCGAAGAACAAAATCAAAGTTGACCATTGGGTCAAGATGAAGCATTGAATTACACACAATGGATTGAGCACATGGGTCTACACGTTAAACAAGTATGAAAGCAGCACCTTCAGAACCATCTTAAATTCACTGGTTTTCAACTCTTTCTGACCCTTACTCTAATCTTATTTTAGAGCACCATGTGAAAATCTTTTACCGGCAAATAGAGAGTCAATGGTCACTATGAGTTCAGATCACACACTCTAAGTATATTTTAACAAATTATTATAAGATTGAAACTTCATTCAATGAGCCTCATCTCCTGGGCTTTAGTAGAAATATAGAATCACTTATCCTCAAATGTTATCTAAGAAATAATTTAGTCTGCAAAGGCAGCACACTTATCTTTGTTATACCAATTCTAGAGTTCCTTATCATTCCTATTCTTTAAAAAATTTCCTACAATATTCAATCATAAAAATGAGCTCCTAACCGTTCTCTTATGGTAAAGCAAGGTGGCACAGGATTACAAAAATATTTTCTCTTTTTGCAAGCTCTTGATGAAAACTTGAAAAACAACACAGCACCATAGAATTCAAATGTAAGTACCATCAGATTTGGTACCATATTTGGGTATTCCCCTGTGACTATATGAAGGGGGAGCAGTTTTGATAATCTGCAAAGAGAATGAGAAATGGTGGAATTATTTGAGAAATTAAAAACATTCTCAACAATATCTTTTTTACCAATGTAAGTAATCAAATAAAATGACAATTAACACTCTTTGTGTATGTAAAGCAGATATTTCACCATGCAAATGTATGAAATTAGGAAGATTCTTGCATAAAGCCTAATTTCATTTTCAAACTATGGCTTCAGAGGTTAAACCAGTGAACTTCTTTTAAATCTAGGTTATGAAGCATGGATGCTTTTCCAAGCTACATCTGTCTGATGTTAAAATACAAAAGCAATTTCTTGGAATATCGGTTCTCAATTTCAATGGTATGTAACTGAAAACTGGAATATTCTCTGGCAAAAACTGTAAATTACTTTACATTTGCCTTTGATGTATTCGAAATTTGATGCGTACCTGTAGATATAAATGAGATCTATTTTCGTCATGGGCCTAAACATCAGAGTGTTATACTGTAATAAAGGGCATTATTTTGTTATACTTTTTTTTAATTTTATATTCTGTTCCCACACCCCGATAAGAGTATGTGTACAAGAATTATATCGAAACATATTCACAAATTATTCAGAAATTGATTAGATAATAAAGCTAGAAACTATAAAGAAAATACAAAGTGGGAAAACATTTTGGAAAGGAATCACTGAGAAAAAAAAATGTAACTAAGAGAGAGATACAATATTTTTTTTTTCAAAAATAAGGTTGGTCACAAAATACAATTAACCTACAGATAATAGAACCCAACAAACTGCACCTCTATTCCACGTTTTTCAATACAGTAACAAGTTCAATGAAGCAAAAGTGTTCAAAACAGGAATAATAGAACTGAACAAAATGGCTCTTTTGAAAATTTTGGGGCCAATAGGCAAACTCAAAGCTCCCCAGACTAAATTGTATAATTCACCTTTATCTATCTTGACAAACAAGAAATATCGAGTTTAGGTTGATCTCCAAAGGAATGGGAAGAAGGAAAAAGTGACCCAATTCCAGTGGCCTCCAGGAGAATAAAAGATAATCATACAGAAAGTGACCTCACATTGTCAGATAAATTGTGAACCACTTTTGAAGTATATCTGGTCAACATCAATTCAATCAAATCGGTGGTGAGACTGGCAATTATCAAACTTACAATTGTTTTCTACTTGATGTTTTCTATTAAATTCAATTTATTTTTCATTCCTATGAATAACTACTGTAGCTTACTCTTAATACCCTCATCTTTAAATTTGAAATCCTTTTCCTCTTATTTCAAACTCAAGTCTATCACCAAAGACGAAATAACATCATTGCCGTTATAAATATTCTTCCTATTTCCTTATGCAGCTTTCATCCCTTAAATTCTCTCATCATTACAAACAATTTTCATGACTTGATTCTTTATGAAAATATGATTTTCAAAATAACAAATCATATTTCTCCAGTGACCCGATCTTTGCAATAGTAATATTTCCTACTTTAGCTAAGCTACATCAGATTATTGTGCATGACGATGTCCTAAAATTGTTGCCTAATTTCATAACTGATAAGGTGCATACATAAAGAAAAAAAAAGAAAAACAGGAGAATCTTTTTTGCCTAAAACAATGATTTCTTGAGTGTAATTTTGGTTAGATCTTCATAAAAAAAAATTAATTTAGAATTTACATGACATTTTTTATTCATGTTCATCTGGCAAAAGAATAATGATTAAAAAAGGATGTTACTTCATGTTTACCAAACTATATACAAGCTTTAGAAATTATATTGAATCTTTACAAACTTAGAACTTTCTAACATCTTCATGTAAATATTAGATAAAAATCAAAATACAATAATGTTTCTGAAATGAACATCAAAACAAAATTTCATCAAGCTATATCAAAGGGAACTGTGGAAGAAACAAAGAAGATATTATCTAAGCAAGACATACCGTTTTGCTCAAGGCTATGAAGTAAGTAATTACATGAGAATCAATTAAATTCATTGCAATGGGAATAATTTCTTTTAAAAATCTACAAACAATCAAGAAATGAATTATTCTTTGAAGTCAGAGAGACCTTAACAAGCCTGTTAGTGCAATGCATATATTCCACTTGTTTGTGACAGGATGGCGACTAAATTGAACAAAATTGAGTAGATATTTGCCTCTGAGGCAAATAAGATGGAAAAAATAGTAAATATGGAAGCAGGGAAAGGGAGAAGGGAAAATAAATTGGGTTCAAAATTTCTCCACCATGTATAGCCCATGGCATTAGGGCAGTAATCAAGAAACACACAAGGAAAAATGGAAGAAATTATGTCAATATACTCCCTGACATATATGAATTTCTAGGGCACAGTTGAATAAATATGGCGCAATCGAGGCATTTATGCTTCAATTTTATGCAATCCTCCTATTCAAAGTGAAAATGGGATAACTATTTGGTGTTTCTAAACCTTTTTCATCATGCTGGTAATGTACTAATCAGAGATTTAAAAAAAGAAAATTGTGAAGTAGAGGGCAATAAGCAAAAAAAAAATGTATCAGTGAATTTGGATGCAAATAATGCATGACGGCAAACATTGTTTTAAAATAATTTTAAATCAAAATCCTCAAAGCTACATAAAAATAGAAGATGTTGAAATAGAAAACATGAGCTGTTATTCCTTATTTCTCTATTATTTCATTCATTAGCTTTATAAATGTAATATTTTGAGCAGGTACATACATCCTAAACATAAAAAAACTCATTTAGGGATATGGGTTATATTACAAAAATAGTTTATATCCAATATTGGAATAAACATTGATAAAGACAATGAATCTAGTTAAGATATTGATCTTTTAAGAAATATTGTTGTTGGTTTTCCATTTTCTGTTCCTTATCTATGCATCAATATACCTCCCCTCTATGTAATTCCATCTTTACTGATGAAGAAATAAAAGAAACACTACAGAAGTGACCTTTTCCTTGGATACATTTGTCATTAATCCGTCCGTCAAACCTGACCCCTTTATTTCGCCTGCTGGAGGGTGATACAGCAAGATCTCTGGTTTAATCTCCCCCTTCTTCTTAATGGGCTTGCTCCCCCTAGCCAAGATTCGCCGAGTTCACACCTTCAAGATAATGCACATTTGCATTCTAAAATATGTCATGGGATACGTATTGACAATGCATTGACAATGAAGTAATATGATAAATAAGCAATAAGACATGGCTCATTATTGATTCCGATCATTTGATTGATGTTAGATTTTATCAACATTAGCAAAGAAATTAAGATCAGAATTCAAAATGACAAATGACCATAAACAAGAGATCCACACATTGGTGTTGTTGCATGGTGATATTCACCAGTTCTGGTTGTACTCTGGAAAGTGCATTTGTAATATCTTGAGACCAGTGACGAAATAGAGGATAGATGATTGGCAAATTTTGCACTGTTTCATTGTATAGCTATACAAGTAGTCCATGAAATGGAAACACCCATATACAAGCCTTCTCTGATTTAGATTCTCAGCAGTAGCTAGCACAACTAACCATCATTTCCCTACAAAAAGACCTCAGGAGATGCTCAACTTGCCTCATCTTTTGAAGCAAGCAGTGTTCTCCAGGTGTGAACAGAGTCTCTTCATTTTCTCCTTCACAGCAATTACATAAGCCTCTGCTCTAGGTGATAGGGATGAAGCTTTATCCCGGGTAGCATTTCACAAAGTCATTAAGATCGACTTTTAAGAAAGACTTTAGAATGCTATTGAGTGCTATACTCACAAGATGCTCATTTATTCACCACAAGAGCTGATACCAGTAATTCTTCATGTCCTTCTTAGAGTCATTCTTAAAGTCCTTCGTAACTTGGTGAAATGCCATTTTGGTGCATTACGAGATGTGGTGTCATAGCCTGGGTGTTGGCTTAAAATGATCAAGACCTGCAGCTTTTGGAAAGAGTTTCCAAACACCTTTCTTCATTCCATCCTCCATCCCCCCACACACACACACATACACAAAATTAAAATGAATATTTTGTTTGAATAAAAGCTGGAGCAAACACCTCAAATAAACATCAATCTATTTGGATGTGTGAACATTTTTATTCCAATATTAATCTAGAATAAGCTGCTTTCTCTCATGAAGAAGTTTCTAGTTTGATTTTCTGAAACCCATCTGCTATATAAATTTGCAATGAAAAATACTTTCCAAAATCCAATAGACAATAAACAAAATGTAAATTGAAATGCACAGAAAATAGGAAATCGATGTACATAAGAATTCTGCATTTCCTTTTCATGCAAGATAAGAGCCTACAAACTGACCATACAGATTTGTCAGTATTGTTTACATCTCGAGATTGCCCAAATGTAAACATCTGTCATGCTCCAACTCCACGCAAGATTTATGACAGGTATTTGGAGCTGCAACTGAGATAGATTTTATACGGCCATCTTAGCCTCATTAGAAAATATTTGGTGTTCCGCTATCTTCCTTTGATGTGAACGTATCTTAAATATATATGTTGCTAATAAGCATTCACAGATTTTATGTTGAATGCTCAAAAATCAATCAAAATCTTTTGATAGGCCTAAGCGATTTTTGAAGAAAATGAACAATTTTACAGGATAATGAGCAACAACAAGTTAGGCCGAAATTCACTGAATTCAAGGTACATTCCTGCATGTTATTTCCCATGTTAGTTGCAGGAATAATTAGAATTTTAATCAAGCTTCAATATTTGAATCAAAATGTTGGTTTAAGCAAGCTTTTGGTGAATGATCAAGAAATTAGAATTATTTCCAAACTCTTTTTGAGGGTTTCATTTTGAATCATCCATGTTTTGATGTTTCAGTGCTAGACCAGAAACTCTATGGATAAGGCCTATGGTATGATCAAAGTCTACTTGTGCTTCCTCAAAATTGAAATAGGGCATTATAACTCCATTTTATGTCAAACTGTTTTCATACCATTACCATAATTTATAAAACAATTGACCAAGTACTTAGAAACAGAACAAAAATAGCCCTGAAGTCTTACTTTGTCATATATGAATGAAAGACAGTAATGGTGAAAAATAAACCCAGATATTTAGTTTTACTTGTACAAATTTTTCATCCACTATCCAAGCAGTTTGAGGAAGTAAATATGCATCAGCTATCAGTTTCCAGATCTCTAGTATGCCTATACATGTACAATAGCACCATACACATGTTATCAATAAATTCCATGTCCATGTAAATATACTGAACAAGCTATAGAGTAACTGAATGCTGGAGGCATGCCCGGCAAACTACATTAAAGACCTTGTAATTCAGAGGAAGTCCTTTGCTTGTACACAACAGAAACCGCATCGACCACCAAACCACAGAAGGGGGGCCTTCACCCATTATCAAGTTCTTTAACCCTGGTGAAAAATTTTGTTAAATCATTTTAATCAAATGGGACGTCCTTAAATCAGTCATACGGGATGAATGATTGGGGGGAATTCATATTCCAGAGGAAAGGAAGTGTTAGGTTATTCACGCTTCCGCACATCATGCATGAGAACTGCATGAATTTGTGAGGTTGTCTCCGACTGTAATTCCATATTTTGTCACCCCTCTCATTTTTTGGGTCAGGAGGGCCGCTTTGTGAGCTTTTGTGCTCATAATGAGCTTGCTTTACATGCAGAGATCTGGCATCTGCTGAGAGTTTGAAAAGCTTTTTGTTTGTAATCTAATGCGAGTGATACACTTTTGCACATTGCCCGCATGCTCTCTACGTAAATGTGAATGCCATACGTGAAACGGCGGGAGAATCTATCTTCCGCTGGTTGAATACAGAGGAACAATATGGTAGTAGAGCAGGGGAACGTTCAAGTCTATTTTTAAGCTCATGAAAGGTCAAGCGAATTGACCTCGCTTTACAGCATTCATACACATACCAAGCCCTGCCTACAAAGCGTGCAAACGATAAGGGTCCAAACAGCATGCCTACATCACAATACCACACACACACAGGCTCTCTCTCCCACACACACACAACCCACACATTCACGTATATACCGCAGGAGAATATGAAATATAACGATAAGCAAAAGACCCAACAGTGAGAGCCCAACGGAGTACACAAGCAGCGCTTTCATACTGGACATGTGATATGCAGCAAGAGATTGACCTAGTAATGCCAAATAAGCAATGGCCAACCGACCAATCGCAGGCTGCGGAATACCCGCCAAAGCGGCACAAAGCTGGCCCACTGCCAAGGCTTTATAGGTCCCGTGTGCAAGAGTTTCTCCCTCTTTCCATCAATATCTCTCTTCCCTTCTCTCTCTCTCTCTTTCTATCATCGAAAAGCCTAGTTCAAGAACATGAGCTTGGTTCGAAGGAAGGAACAGAGATAAAAAAGGGGAAAATGTATGGAGAAAAACGATCTGCGATCAAGCTGCACATTCAATCATGCGAGGGACCCCTGATTCGCCGTCCCACGGGATAAGAGGCAGCGTATTCCTATGTAAACTCCTAAAATACGTCACACCAACCCAGAGAGAGAGGTATACCCCACCCCCAACAAACTTGTCATGATTCAGAGTTGCGCAGCACTAACATTAACCGTAAAGGCACATGGCACGCTGGAAACATAGATAGAAGGGGCATTGCCTTCTAAACAACGCAAGCATGCTGTTCAATGTTCATCAAATCAACCAAACAAACATTCATCATACACAGTAAAACCAAGGTGGTATTGAGCACTGGCTGCACTAAGAAAACACTGAAAGTGTAAGAAAGTCAGCACGTTAGAGAGCAGCTTCTACACTTCAAGACATGCTAAAACATCAATGTCGGTTTTACAGTGTAGCCTCATCTTGTACAAACATCTTATTGCCTTCTTTCTTTCTCTGGTAGGGAGCTACATGTATGTACAAAGAGGTGTTAGCAGTCCATATACACGTAGACCATAAATGATTTGAAAACTTGAATAGAAATGAAAAGCATTTGTTAATGTTGTATTTGAACTGAACACTGTTAACAATGCAGAAAGCAAAAATCGACAGCTTCCACATTTATCCACAAGCGATCCCTTCCAGACCCTACCCCCCCCCCCCCAACAAAAACAAAACAAAATGAAAACAGAGGCAGCTGGAACCACAGAATGTCATAAATAAAATACGATTTGTAGCCTCAGGCAACTCTAAACTACACATTCATGGCCCCTGGTAAGATTGATTTAAGTGTTAAAATACAAATAATAGTGTTCAACTGATCAGAAATCGAGCCGCTTATTCATACCTTCGGAATCAGCCCTCATCCTCCCCCCCCCCCAAAAAAAAAACATTCCCCTTCTTCTTTATCCTTTCCATCCTTTTCCTCTTCCCTCTCCTTCCTTCATTGTTAATTTGAAATCATTAGCTGACTGTTCATTACATTTGGGTAGCAATACCCAGCAAAATTCTAAAATTTTACGTCTTGTGTTCTTTTAGTGCAGCAAAGACAGCTGCTAAATGCGTGCGATCAACATCTTTCCTTCATAACAATTGCCATCCCATGAATAAAGAACACTACAGAAATCTGTATAAGTCTTCATATCTTAGGATAAAAATAAATTTCAATAGACTTGCTCTCTGTAATTTTTAACTATAGTGCTTTAAAATGGAATTGATAAAAATCATTGAAAAGTAGGCCAAATGAGTCAGAGATTGTAAACAAAATCTTCATATTGGTAATACATCATCTTAGTATGGCAAAGTATTAAATTTTGCTGGTGATCAGGGTGAGCTTATAAAAGGGCCAGTCAAACCAGAAGATAACATGCCAGTCAATGATTCTCTTTGAAAGTCTGCCTTAGAAAACAATGCTCAGCGGTTCTCTATACATTTACTCATACATTGTTTCAGATGACAGGGGAAAAATATATAAGAGCATTCATAACGATAAACTTTGCTGTGAATGGGGAGGGGGAATGGGTAAACAGCAAAGATGATATGCCAACAAAAGGACTAACTGTCAAACTTATGCAGCTGCTCTGAATTGCACTCCAAAGCACATCTCACTTTGTTTGCTTCATGATCGTACTAAACACAAAAGCTTTTCAAAAGATCTTGTAAAAGGAAGCCATAAAGATTGAATCATTAACTACCAGCAATTGGTGTTGAACAATCAATTATATTGTTTCCATTTTCAAGTGATCAACTTAAAGATAACCTGTAAATAATTCAATTTTATATAAAACAATTGGAAGTACAGGTGCTGCATGTAGTTTGTTATTCTAGAACCTGTCCCACACAGATAATTCTTTATGGAAAGTTAGACAGAAGACTAATCAAGCTGCAGCAAAACTGGTTAGAAAAGAAAGGTGATTTCATTTACAAACACAAAGAATGCTCCCTGGGACTGCAGAGACAATTTCTGAACATTAAATGGTTATAAATTTGCATTGATTATTTTATGAATTCATCAAATTTTTGGGGCACTGTCAAGATTTAATTGCTTCTATATTTCCTGTAAATAGCAGAGCCTGATACAGTCAAACTAACCCAAACCAACATTACATTCCAACTGCCTGAAGTCAGGTCTTTTAAAGTCCTCTTCTCTTAAATACAGTCTAACCTCGTTATAACGAGGTCGTTGGGACCAGAGGAATTACCTCTTTATATTGAAACCTTGTTATATCAGGGTCAAAATACAATATAATACAAAGAGATGGGACCAGGAAAATTACTTTGTTATAACGAGAGCTCGTTATATCAGTGCTCTTTATAACGAGGTTTGACTGTATTGTATTATTTTAACTACTTGAAAGTCAATTGTCTCTATCAAATCAAAAGCTATTCCTTAAGTCCTGAAACATTCAACTTTAATAAGCAATGTATCTTTCAGGTACCTTGTCACATTCAGCAATACCAACATGTAAGTATTGTATTTCCCTCAATGAACTACAGGTGGAACGAAATTAAAAGATAGCAGTTGGTGCATTGTGCCTCAAAACATTGGGCAACATTACTGTATAAAGTTGAAACTTGGTATAAAGAGATCTGATATATAAATATTCCTGATATAAAGAGGTATGTAATTCCAGCTCTTTATAACTTATTGATTTTGAAGTACCTAATCAACTGAGCTTCCACTGTACTTCGTATAGGCCCTTAACCCTCAGGCTAAATCATCCACTTTCCTTTGGTGAAAAAACCCTAATAAATGCTTCAAACATGAACAGGTGCCAGGGAGTGCCCAGGGCACAATACCCAGGCACCCATAATGCTAAATCTGGGCCACAAAACTTTTTAACTGTGGGCCTATTATACATGCTTATTGTGAATGACTCACAAATGAAAGGGAGTGGAAAACTCTCCTAAAAGGGGAATTTTGCCCAGACATTTCTCTATATAAAAGAAAAAAAGATGAACAAACTGTAAAAGGTTGAGTAAAATCGGATAATCCGTTCAAAAGTTACCAATTCTCTGACTTTTCATTTATGCCACTATGAATCAGCAACTTTGGCATAATCTCCATCACTTTGGACATTAAATTTCAGATTGTTCATCTTGTTCAATTGTTCAGATTGTTCGTTTTTCTTGAATTACTGACAATGTCTGGGTGAATTCACCTTTAAAGATCCTCAAGATGCATGCAAACAGTGGATTAATGGCTGGAATTAATTTCATACAATCAAACAATTTCCAGTAAGAATAATCTTGAACATTTGAATGACAATTGTTTCATGATTGTTTGCTAAAAATGCATAAATGAAAAAAGTGTGTGTGTGTGTGTGTTTGAGGGGGGGGGCAGCAGCATCAACATGTGAGTGATTCTATTTCCTTTGTTCGCACAGAACCAGCTAAAATGCAGAATCACATTACAACTCAACCTGACCTTGATCAAAGTCAAATATGGGCAATAAACTTTTAAAGCTTATGGCAACTTTCCCAACTTCCTCCTCTTGTTCAAAAGTAATATCAAATCACTTTTTATTGTCTTAAAATAGAGGGTTAGACCTCTTATATTTTTACAAATGCGGTTATCTGTTCTGACATCTGTGCATTGCGGGTAAATCAAATTGAAATCATGTGGGTCACCAACATTGTAACATCTTTTGTTTGATTATTCTTTGTATTGCTGTAAGAAACCTGGGTACAAAATTACCCGATGAAACAAAAGGAGTTCCATAAACATTTATGTTCATGTCCTCCTAAGAGTTTGGAGAAGTAACGTTTATTGAAACTTAATATGAAGAGCTGAAGAGCTGTGATGCAAAGACGAGTTAAAACCCGATTCTACCACTTGGAGGTATACGGATGCTAACTCATACTTTTAACTTGTTCTTTGTGCATTTCCAGATCCGAACTTTAAACACAGTTACTAATTGTTCAAAAACATGCATCAGATGAACATTAAAATGTGAATAATGCAACAGCAGAACAAGAGTAAGGGCAATCATGGCAACAATACTAGAACGCCCAGCCATTCACTTAGAATGAAAGGCTTGAATTCATATGAATTCATATAAATTCATAAATAAACTCATACCCAATTCACACTTCTCCCTACTGAAATAAAACAAATAAATGAATAAATATGAAAATACACCTCATGCATATTCTGGAATGGTTAGGATCTGTGTAATGGTGAGAGTCAGAACCACTACACATTTCATCTTGGTGTTGCACACAAAGTTGAAACAAACAATGTCAAAAGTTGCTCTGTATACTACACCCCCTGTGCCAGGTAGCTTAATGGGTAACTGATTGGAAACATGCCTTAAATAATGCCCACATAGAGACAAATATCTCTCAAATTTGGGAACGTCGCCTCACAAATCGGAGGTTCAGGGTTCAATTCCCTACCGGATCATACCAAAATCATTACCAAAATGTATGTACATGCCTTAAATAATGCCCACATAGAGACAAATATCTCTCAAATTTGAGAACGTCGCCTCACAACCTGGAGGTTCAGGGTTCAATTCCCTACCGGATCATAACAAAATCATTAAAATATGGGAGCTGCTGCTACCCTGTTGGGCAATTTATCAAGTAATGGATAGAACAACATTGAACTGGTTCTGCTAAGCGATAAATTCATTGGAGTTTTGCTCTGGCCCGACAAAGCAACTAACTAAAACTCCTGGGAACTGCTGCTATTCATACTGGTATACAGTACAAGTAATTTACACTTGAATTTTGTCAGTTCATGCAACTCAAGTGCATCAGGTTTTTAATCCAACCATTAGTATAATAAAGCATACCAGTTCTATCAATATTATGATAATGCTAGTCATGTGAAAGATAACACCAAGTAGAGATAAAGACATCAACACAAACTTTGACCTACAAAAGTATTAATAAGAATGAACAATTTGTAAGCTTCTCTGTTATGAATGCTCCATTTATGCCAATGAACAACCAAGGAGCTTTCTGTCCAGTATCCATGTACAATCCAAACACATTAATGGCTAGAATTTACAGAATCCATTAAGTCTCATGATTTTATCAAATAGAGGGGCAAAAAGTAACAAGAACATGATGGCCATGGAATGATCACACTACCCAAATTACACTCAAAGTTTCAAGACGTGTTGGTGTAACAGGAGAACAATGTTTATTTTCATGAATTCCATACTTAACTATTTCTTTGTTTTAAAAAAAAATGGTATAAAATGCCCTTCCAACACAAGTTTGGTTTCAAATGTGTCTATAGAAGAATCTGAATGGCCTCATGTGACCAACACTTCAAAACTACTTTTCGTAATCAGTTATAGATTTGTATCATTTAGCTGAGCAAGAAATTCATTGACACTCTGCTGCACTCAACCCAGGTAGCGGGGGCGTGAGCAAGAATTTATAATGCACCAGTGCTATGCTATAGCTTGGGTAGAATTATTTACAGGCTTCTTTCAAAAGATGATAGATTTAACTTGTAAATTGTTTAGAAACCACCTTGCTATTATTAGAAAAGAATCTTTTTTAATTCCTGGAAAAAAATTATTGGTTTCAACCATCGTTCCCTCTCTCTGCCCTAGATATCCGTGAACCGAAACATAATCATTCTAACAGTCCTATGTGAGCAAATGAAAGAAAATTCTGCATAGTTGTATTTACAAGCATATTGAAGAATGGTAATATAATACCAAGCTTTTATCCTCAGATTATAATCACAAACATGTGTATATTTCATACCATAAAACCGGGGCTAACAGAAACACCGGGGTGAAGACGGACAAAACTTACAGTCCATTCGGATCTCCTATCATGTTTGCTATAACTTTCTGTTAATTTTTCATATAAAGAAAGAGCTAATAACAGAGTCCGTAGAGTGATCTACCTCATTAAAAAAGAATCTTCAATGGTCTAATTTTGCCCCTTTTTACCCGGCATCTATATTTGCTACGGTAACACTAAAGCAAGTGAAAAAAAAAGAAACTAAAATACTAAGCTGAAAATATGACCCGTTTCAAATGGACAGAATTTTGTTTGATATCATTTGATTATTGAGAAATTTTTTTTTCCAGAATTTCAAATAGATGAAAAAATGCCATTGCCCCCACTTGGTCCAAATGCGATTTAAATGTACTGCATAAAGGTAAATTATGATAAATTATCATCAAGGTAGATGCCAACATTTAAGCCTACCGCGCACATATTCTTCAGAGTGATACAAATAGGGGGTATGAACAAATGTAGAAAATATTAATAATTTTGTTATTACTTGTTTGCAGTATCATTGACAAAATGTCTACAAATTGGCAGATTTTGTCCAGTAACGGTTGCATGATTGTAAATATGAGTTTCAAATATGCATCATGAATTTTCATTTCTCCTAGCCTTAAACTACTTCACTGCAGTATTTTCTGCACCTATTTCAAACTTTTTAACTTCCAAAATTCCAAAATGCTGTACAAATAAGCCGCGCACACACAANACTACTTCACTGCGGTATTTTCCAAACCTATTTCAAACTTTTTAACTTCCAAAATTCCAAAATGCTGTACAAATAAGCCGCGCACACACAAGTTACGAGCTGTCATGTGATCAATCAAGAGGTCACTGAATGGCTTAGTTAAAACAAAATTTTGTTTTCTGTTGCACTTTTGTCACTAATGTCTAGAAAAAAATTGTGTGCAAGACTTTGAAAAAGAGAGGCCCAACTGTATGTAGTTTGCAGGCACAAATATTCTTTGGTCAATGTGTAGCCTATAACTCCTGTCTATGAGTAAGGGATCCCTATCAAATGGATAAATAAATTTTCATACAAGTTTTTATTCTGGAAATACCCATAATGCAACTGTCTCGCATGTGATAAAACAATAATCATTTTCTGAGTAATTCCAGTTGTTGCTTAAAGCCTCTCTCATATTAGTAAAGTGAAATAAGAGTGGTGCCTTACTTTTGAGTAGTGCACCTCTTTCTATTCAAGGATTTGCTCCAGATAATTATAAAGCATTCAATTTAAACTAAATTTGAAGCCAACGCTCTACTAATGTAAATAAAACATAGGCTTACTGTACATGGTTCCATTCAACCAAATTGTGGCATGAAACTCATGCTGATCCATTTTCTAACAGTTGGAATACCCAATACAGAACTTTTAATACTTTGTAAAAAAAAAATGGACGAGAGTGAACAGAAATCTGTTCACTTAAAACAACATACCTGTAGATGTAGGCATAATAATTTTTTTTTTATCTTAAAAATTATACATATATACATATATCTTGCAAATGCCAAAAATATTTTATGTATCTTGAAGGATATTTTGAGCAAGTTTGATGCTTTGCTCGCAACCAAAAATTTATTTTCATTTGGTCCAATTGTTATATGTATTATCCCATTATCGTGGGGAGCACATTCTTTTTAAACATCTGGCTACCCCTATAAGGCTTGATGTTCAGAAGTATTACTAACTTGGAGGCATAATATATGTTACAAAATGAACACAAATTTGCTCAGGTGGGACTTTGATCTACAGATCAATTGCCTTCTACATGCTAATAAATAATCATAAACCTGATAACATGTTTACACATTGATCAATAAAAGACAGAAATAGCATTTAACTATGTATCTATCAACACATCTCATAATATGCTTAAATAAATTTCCCTTCCTAAGATAAGAGACAAATTAAGCTGATATGAATTCAAAATGGAGATATAAATGTAGATCTTATAACAAATGCATCAGTTATCACAGACAAGCACTCCAGTCGTGCACACTGAGTTATCGAGATAACATGATTATAAACGGAGAATATTTGGAACTTCGCCAGGATAGTGTGGAATTTGGGTTAAGAACATAAATATATATCTTTGACAAAAACGATAAGAAAATACAAATAGCAAAGGTTGATAATTATAGCCTTCCTCTTCCGATAAAGCTACCATGCTGGGTCTCATGACTTTTGTACCAAAACAAAAGGCAAACTTTACAATTTGTTCTAGAATATAAAAATAGAGTACAGTTCTCTTAGACAAAACATGAAATGTTACTGAATGTTTGAAGAAAATTAGGGTGCTACAAACCCACTTGCCCGCATGCCCGGAGCAACAAAATGAACCTGTCGGGCAAGTAAATAAAATTGTCACTTGCCCGAAAGAACAAGTAGCAGCTTTTTCTAGTTTTCATCTACATGTAGAAATTGGCATAGGCCATCAATTTGGGGCAAAGGAAATTTTGTTTGGGCAAGTGATTTGAAAACATGGTTGCCCGACTGGGCAACTGGTGAAAAAAAGTCTTGTAGCGCCCTGATATAATTACTATCTGGTAATATCATTTACTCTCTAGTAACTTTGAAATGGCGATTGATAGAAAATAGTATTCTTGTGTTAGGCATGCAGAAGATAGCAAAAAAATGAAGAATGGGCATGCAGAAAAGGATGAGATATAGAACAAAGAAGCCATTTAAATTGATTCAAAGGGCCTGAACATTGCCATTAACACAATATTTTGTACAGAAAATGAACAGACTACAGCCTGAAAATGAAGTGCCAGTGCCCGAATTCAGAAAAATTTGTTTGAAATTGGCAGGCAGGAGAAGAATCAGACGAAAAAGTAAAAGAAACAGCAGATAAAAAAAGAAAAGGAAGAAAAAAATATATAAAGAAAAAGGAGAAGAAGCAGCAGAAGAGGAGCAGAAGAAGAAGCAGAAGAAGAAGAAGAAGAAGAAGAAGAAGAAGAAGAAGAAGAAGAAGAAGAAGAAGAAGAAGAAAAAGAAGGAGAAGAAGAAGAAGAAGAAGAGGAGGAAGAAGAAGAAGAACAAAATAAAGAAGTAGATTTATGGGAGGGAAAAGACAAAAGTGATGACGATGAATGGAAGAAGAAGAAGAAGAGGAGGAAGAAGAAGAAGAACAAAATAAAGAAGTAGATTTATGGGAGGGAAAAGACAAAAGTGATGACGATGAATGGTAACGATTCACAATAAAGACCGTTCATACAGAAACATTCCCAAAATAAAAAGTTAATGAGAAAGAAATAATTCCATATCATCAAAAGACAAAATAAGAGAATGAGAGAGATTAGACAAACAACAAGAAGGTGGAGTAAGATGGTGAAGAACACTACCGGAGATGATGTTGATCAGGAGAAGGAAGCAAGAGAGAGAGAGAAGGATAGAGAGCATTTGAGGTCACTGACCATCTGTATAACAGGTCAAGTAAGAGCCCCATTTCCTGAAGCACTCGATCCATTTCAATTCCAATCCACCATCTCAAAGCCTTGGACCAATTCACATTCACTTTCCAAAACCTTCAAGACCAATTCAGAGAACCAGTTTATAACTTTCCTATGAGCGTTTACAGCCACATCAAAATCAAACAGGGTTGATTTTGTTGCTCAGCAAAGTATCTTATCACTGAGTAAAGGGCCCAAAGTTAGGTGTGAATTCTATAACCAGGTATATTCTGCACTTTATGATAAATAAAATAAATTCAATCGTACACAAATTGAAGCTGACGCAATCTAACTATATCCTAAAAAATGCATGAACGTTCCAAAAATGATTTGTTTTCCAACACAAGCTTGCATTCTTACATACAACAAAGGGTTAAGAAGAGAAAGGGAAGAGAAATATAGAGCAGGATGAGATTATGGAGGTTTCGATTTCGTTTGTCACAGTCACAGTCAACCGGAAGTAGTACGTCATAGTTTGACGTAACAATAAGCAGATGCGCAAAACTACCACATACTACTTCCGGCTGACGTGCCCTTCGTCACAGTTGACTGAAATCGAGACACCATATCATGTAACTTTCGCAGCTCAGCTGCATATTTAAGAAAGTGTAAGAGCAAAAAACGGCCAAGCCCGAAACTTGGCCGTGGCCATTTTCCAGACTAGCTTAGGATGCGTTCTTTAATAGTGTTTGAGGCATTTTTAATTCAATTTTGAAAATTTACTAAAATTTACTGTGAATGGGGCCTTGCTTTCCAAACCAATCTTGTATACTTCACTGATCCCTTAGTCCACTCACCAAACAGAGGAAGGAAACTACATGTACACTCATACAAAATATGACATTGTTTCGTTCCCTGAAGCAAGGCACAAATATCATGCTAATACAGGATCAGAGGTGGCTTGAACTATGAAAACAGGCTAACAATTCTTTCATAGCCATGTACCTTATGGCATCTGCTTTCAAAATCTTCAATTCAAAATGAATTTTCCCAAATACATTTTTCTCTTCATACCTTGACATCAAATCATTTTCTCCACTATTTTGGGACTGTTCATTATGGCACAGATTAAAACAAAATTGTATGATTTCTGTAAGTTTAATATATCATGGCTTGAGAAGGACCCTTTTTTCTTTACTAAAGCTTTGTGATACATAATAACGCACACAATGTCGATGGAGCAATTTTTCAAAAGTGTACCATATGGTGATACAGAGCTAAAGGTGGGTCGCGGTCTGGAACTCTTCAAAAGAGGGCGACAGACTAGATTCAATCGATCCCACATTGCTCACAGCTTCCATGTGGTAACCTTCAATCTACATCTCGACACAAGCCCTGGTGCAATTGATGCTTTGAGTATTGCAGACATTACACAATACAACTATTCAGGTAATTGACAGTTTGGATGCCTAGACCGACCGCCCCTCTGAAAATGGCCTTGAAATGGGCTTGAAATGACTGATGTTTGCAAGATATTTGAACAAATCCTGGTCAACACAATTTACATTTCAAACCTTCTAAAAACTGAAAATGCCTGTCTTCCCAGTTTGATGTGATATGAAATACTCACATTAATGCACTGTCTTATGCCCTATATACAAACTGGCAAGATCTCTTATTTTTTTCAGATGTATAAAAAAAGCAGAAAATTTGTATCTCAAACCTAAATTATAAATTCTAGAAACTGAAATTGCCTGTCTGACCAGGTTAATGCTCAAATTAATGCACTGTCTCATGCCTTATCTAGGAATTGGCAAGTGAAGGTCTTTTTTTATTCATCTGAGATAATAAATAAAAGCTGAAAATGCATTTTTTTTTGTGAATTTTTATTTTCTTGCATTTCTAAACAAGTGAAGTTCCTTAAATACATGCATGTCCCTCTAAAGTAAAAAATAAAATGACCAAATAAACCTGAAAACAACTACATGTATATTGTTGTTTTGCACACCAGAGTGCGTTCTTTCCCTTATATCGCATCATTTATTTATTGTTTTATATTTATTCAAGCTTTCTTTCATGTCCCTACATGTATCTTATTTACTGTTTCAACATTCCCACCTCTTTCCTGACACTACTTTATTGTCTCCATGGCTCTTCCTTTCCTTTCTATCCTTTATGTTAATTGCTTTCTGACTTTCTTACTATCGTTACGAAATTTCATGTTCTTCGTATATTCTACCTTTCTTTCCTCAACAGATATCATTCAATTTTCTTTATCTTTCTTCCTTATTTTCTGCTCATCCATATGTTGTTTTCATCTGTCCAACCTCATTTTCTGTCTCTTCCTATGTGATCTTTTTTATTTTCATCTTTAACCTTCATTTCTCTCGGGCATAATGTTATTTTCAACGTTTTGCCTCTTTTTTCAGTCTATCCACATGGTACTTGTGCCAAGTTGTGGTTCTCGCTTTTACGATATGTACTTTGTTTATTTCTTTATCATTTTGTTCCTCATACTCATACTATTCATTTTACATGTACATTCTTTCAATTCATACATCACTCTCTCAACTCTATTTTCATGTCTCTTCATGATGTCACAGGAACACGTTCATAAACATGTTTAACACAGATATGTATGTATGCAACATGACTGATTAAATTTCTCTGAGAAATGTGTTTCTAACACATCTTTTTCTGAATTTCAGAATTGCAACACAAAACACATTTGCAATAAGAAACATTAACCCATAAACTGCGAAGGGCCACAAAAGTGGCCCAGAACTTGAAACTACTATACCACAATTTTGTGTGCATAACAAAAGGCTGCAGATCTATTGTGCATGGACAATGTTCTGAAATGTCCATTGATACCAGTAGTCAACAACCATTCATCATTCTGGGCTGAAAAGAATTCTTATAAACTTCAGTAGCATTGCACAATGGAAAGATATATTCAGGCATGGGTCAAATTCTTCCTTACTCATTATTGATACACACAGAGCTTAAATACAGGGTTTTTATTTTTACTTTGATTTGGACCCTAATTACATATTCAAAGCATTGTTTATAAGACAGGTTATTCACTAAAAATTGCAATAGCTATTACCTGAATATTGTACACTTCTTAAATTTAAGTTGTTGAAATTCCAGCATTATACCACCAAAAATTATGATGAAAATAAAGATCAAAGTGATCAATGTTTTTCAGAAGTTTATTTCATCGTGAAAAATGTTCAGCAGTTTAGGGGTTAATACAGCCATGACAACCACGTTTTGAACTAAACGTATTTGAAACTCAATAAAAATGATGCACAAACATGGCCTCCCACACATCTACAACAACAACAATAAAGAATCAATTTCACAGAATGACAGGGAAAATAAGCAATTCAATCTTTTATTCTAAATCCAATTTGTTACAGCCAGAGGGAAAGCAGGCAAAACAAATTCAACTTAAGTTCAAGTCATCATTCACACCAAGCATTCAACTTACCAATTAGAACATAAAACCATAATATAACAATTTCAAAAGACATGAAATAAAACTAATCAGTGAATGCCGTGCATGAGATGCTGCGTGAAAAAAAAACAAATGAAAGACGGTAATCGATCAATGCCTGGCTTTGGAGCACGTGTGTATGTGCGCACGGACTTTACTACGGTACCTCCTCGTCGAGCAGGCCAGCACATGCGGGAGCACGAGCTTTGCGCTTCCGCCGATTCAATCATCTCAAAATTTTAGTACTTTAAATCGAGTGATATTCGATAATCTTTCAGGTGAAATTTTATTAACACATCTCATCTGTTAATCTACATTCTATATATTCTGAAAATTGAGTTTAAGTGTAGACATGACATTATTACATGACAATTCACGACTATAAACAAAAATAAAAAGTTTACTTGCCTGTCATGGGGGCTGCCATGTTGGAAAAAATATGGAGTCGTGTATGTGTCAAATTAATTTGAAATTTGGTATTGTTTCCACTTTTCAAGTTGCGGTTTGAATATAAATCTGATACCTCTATGGTAGCTATACACAGGTTTATCTACCTCTTTTAAATTCATATAACGATTCTTGATGACATTTTTAATTGATTACATTTTAAGTTCATATTATCGTTATTACGGGATTTTTTCAGGAGGCTTACGAAATTTGCTTAAAAGAGATTCTTCTTCTTGCCTCCTTCATCCTTGAAGATTCTTGCAGAGTTATTGAAAGTGGTTGTATGTGTCATATATTGTTGTTTACTCCCTTGCATAATCCGAAGGAATTAAAAGTAGAAATCTCCGTATGAGCTGGGGGATTCAGGAACCCGGTTGGGAACATACTTGTGCTAGGATCTCAGTAGTACCTCATATTATCGTTGCGACTCTTGTTGTTATTTTGTTGTTGTTGTACATATACGTTGTTGTTGTTGTTGTTGTTGTTGTTGTTGTTGTTGTTGTTGTTGTTGTTGTTGTTGTTGTTGGTGGTGGTGGTGGTNGTATGTGTCATATGGGTAGGGTGCATGTGCCAATATTTACATGGTGCAAGTATTGTTTCCACTTTTCAAGTTGTGGTTTGAATATAAATCTGTAGCTATACACAGGTTTATCTACCTCTTTTAAATTCATATAACGATTCTTGATGACATTTTTAATTGATTACATTTGAAGTTCATATTATTGTTATTACGGGATTTTTTCAGGAGGCTTACGAAATTTGCTTAAAAGAGATTCGAATGTTATTGTTTACTCCCTTGCAAAATCCTAAGGAATTAAAAGTAGAAATCCCCGTATGAGCTGGGGGATTCAGGAACCCGGTTGGGAACATAATTGTGCTAGGATCTCAGTACTACTCATATTATCGTTGCGACTCTTGTTGTTGTTTTGTTGTTGTTGTACATATACGTTGTTGTTGTTGTTGTTGTCGTTGTTGCTGTTGTTGTTAATTGTTGTCGTAGTTGTTGTTGGTGGTAGTGGTGGTGGTGGTGGTGGTGGTGACACAGGGCGTTGCGGAAGGAGGGGGCATCTACACACACAAAACGAACCGAGAGTAAACGATGAAAGTGATGCTAGAAGAATAGACATAAAGAGCAAGGAGCAGGACGAGGCCAGAGGAGGACTTAGAAGGAGAAATACTTAGTAGAAGTCAGATGAAGGAGAATAAGAAAAGGAAAACGTAAGAGGAAGAAGAAGACGATGAAGAAGAAGAAGAAGAAGAAGAAGAAGAAGAAGAAGAAGAAGAAGAAGAAGAAGAAGAAGAAGAAGAAGAAGAAGAAGAGCATTAACACAACAACAAACATAAAAAGTAGAACTAAAGAAGAAGAAAAAGAAAAATTGTCAATATTGTACATAATAACACTCTTTAGATATCCCCGGATTTTTAAAGCGATTCCTTAAAAGGAGAGTCTACCCAAAGATAATGATTCTTCAACAGGAGCAGACAATTTAGATGAACAGAACAAAAAAAGTTTGAGAAAAATTGAACAACTAATAACGTTTATATATTTAGACAAATTGGCAACTGATGACGTCATAGGTGCACAACTGGCCATTTATTACATACATACCAATGTCAAATGTTACATTTTCCCCCAAAAATATGATTTCCTCAAAACTTTAACCGTAGTATCTGTATGATAGATTTGCATATAGATCCACTATTTGAATGATTACATTCATACAAACTTTGCAACTTTCTGGCAAATGATGAATTTTCCACCATATTTATAAAAATGAAAACTTTGATTAGTTGTGCACCCATGATGTTATCAAATTGGCAACATCTCTGGAAATTTCCACTGATTTGCCCATTTTTTCAATTCTTTAAAAATTCATAACTTTTTTTTT
>BQKZ01002518.1:61812-73319 GCA_036244855.1 Temnopleurus reevesii
ATTTGAATTTGAATTTGAATTTGAATTTATTTTATTTTCCACTTTCAATATTTACAATATTCACAATGATATTTACAAATTTCTATACAAATAATTACAAATTTATATATAGATTACAAATCACAAAGTAAAACACATAGAATTCTACATACGGTAGTAGAATTGATTTGAACGATTTGATTTCACGAATTCGGAAGGGAAGGAGGACCAACTAAAAAGCACAGCTTGTAGGGTGTTGGTCCACCTAGTTAAGATGGAAATTGAAATGTACCTCAAGGATTGTCCAAAATGAGTATTCAAAACGAGACGCTATAAGACAAATTATAACATCTGAAAATATACGTATTTATAATAATAAAACATAGTTAAAAAACAACGTTGAAATAATAGTCATGACCATGATGACCCATGACTATTGTATTAGGTTATTCCTCACTCTACCAATCACATCAAAAGCGGAAGGTGGCCGCCACCGCCTCAGGCAAGAACACGCTCCTTTCAGCATGTTCAGGGCATACCTCAGCAGTTGCCTAAAAAATATATTGATACAACAATTAGATTGATTGCACATAATCATACAGAATACATCATAAATCGAAAGAAAGAATTCATGAATTGGTAATCAATCCTTTTCTCTGAATTATCTTGTATTACTCGCAGCGCCAATGATGAGCTGAATGGCGGCATTCGTTGGACACATGCCTGGATCAAATACGAAGGAACGGTCACGTGGGAGACTAACTACATCCTCATGAGCGCATGCCCGATGAACCCGCTCTACTTTCCATTTGACACACAGGACTGCCCTCTCAAACTCGGGTAATGATGATGGTGACGGTAGTGGTGGTGGTAGTGATGGTGATGGGAATGATGATGATGATGATGATGATGATGATGATGATGATGATGATAGTGATGGTGGTGGTGGTGGTGGAGGTGTTGATGATATCGATAATAAAGATGATGGTAAATGATGTTGATGGTGAATGATGATGATGGTGATAATAATAATGATGATGATGATGATGATGATGATGATGACGACGACGATGATGATGATGATGGTGGTGGTAGTGGTGGAGATGATGATGATGATGATGATGATGATGATGATAATGATGATAATGTCGATAGTGATTATGGGCAATACAACGAATACTAACTTTGTGTTATTTCAAAGGCCGACTCACACCTTTGCGTTTTAGCCTGCGTCGGTCCAGCGATTTTGGAAATTAAAAACGCTCCCTTGACGCAGAAAGATGCAGGTTATACGGTGGACTGACGTTATGTGTACGCTCGTTGAGCGCAAACCGACCGTCAGTCAACCGTCTGATTTGCGTATGCTGTGCATCCGACGCAGGCTAAAAACGCAAAGGTGTGAGTCAGCCTCAACAACTTTATGGTCTGGACATTATGTAGATTCCGACTGTTGTTAAATCTAACACCAGAGTTTTTGGTTGTGTGTGACTGCGCCTTAATATCCTGTCATACCTGTTTGCCTAGGTCCTGGACCTACAGCGGTGATGAAATCGACATCGTCATCAACGCTACGACGTCGGGCGACGCGTCCCAGTACGAACCAAACGGTGAGTGGGACCTTGTCGACTTCCCTGTCCGTCGGGAGGTCGAGACACGGGAATGCTGCCCGGGCGTCTACCCGTCCGTTACCTTCAACGTGATCCTCAAGCGACGCTTCATGTTCTACTTCTTCAATCTGGTGATCCCTTGTGTGATCATCTCGTCCCTAGTGCTCCTGGGGTTTATACTGCCGTCTGATGCCTGTGAAAGGATCACGTTGACTCTCACCATTCTTCTCTCGCTCACTGTGTTCCTGCTGCTTGTGGCTGAGACCATGCCACCGACATCAGAGGTGGTGCCGCTCATTTGTAAGTATGCCATGATAGTCATGGCAGTGGCGGATCCAGAGCCATTGCGGATCCAAATTTTCCCAAGGGTTCTCTTTCCCCTCGTTCTTAAAGTTAAAAAGGACTTTAAGAACGAAAGGAGTTTAGTGTTACACTCTTAAAGTTTTGAATAATCTAGTATGAGATCTGACACATTTTGTTATCAAAGTCTTTCTTTTAAGTTGTTCACAAATTAAACGATAAAGACAAAGCTATCGTTTTAATAGTTAGGAACAGACGGCACTCTGGGAGGTGATGCAAACTTGACCAAACGTGGTTTTTTTCATTAAAAAATTGAGTTTTTTTTATGGATTGGACCAATCTGTCCCTGAAGCGGACCTTTGTTGTCGAGGACGTAGAGGAGGGGGTGGCATCTGCACCCCGGGCTCTCCCACCGTATAATCATTATCGCTACTAGCTTCTTCATGTCCCCCTTCTCCTTCTCATCATATTCATTTTCCTCCTCCTCCTCCTCCTTCTCCTCATCCTCCCTCTTCTTTCCATTTTCTTCTTTCTTATTCTTTCAATTTCGCATTCGTTTTATCAAGATTAAGAGGAGATGATACTCATACATGCATTACGTTTTATTCACATTTCTATGTACCTCATTTGTCACCCCCTTCAGCTCAATATTTCGCGGCAATCATCGTAGCAGTTGGGTTGATCACGGTCTTCGCCGTGGTCACCATCAGTATCCACCACAGCGGAGACAGTCAACGAGCTCCGCGATGCGTCCGGGTAGCCATCCTCGGCTACNTTTCTTCGACAAGTAATCGATGATTTCTCTTGTTGTGTATTGTGTTGGGGTGGGTCGGAGACAACGAGATGCTGAGTGTGTAGGTCCCCTGTTCACTGGGCGTAGGCTAGCAGACAATCGGAAAAAACTTTCTGGCGCGTCGATAGCTCTGGTCGCTATGCGACCGAGAGGAGAGGACGGGACTTGCATTGAGCTGGGATTGGTATCGGCTTGAGGAGCGTGCTGAATTGCGGGTGATGGAACTGGGATGACTTTATGATTAAATGAACGTTATTACTCAAACCATCGGAGATGTGTTTTTTAATCTAAAACGCTAATGAATAGATAGATCAAGAAATTAATACATAAACATAAATACAGTAAGAAAGCATAGTGTAGAAAACATGTACAAATTGCTCGATGCTGAAAAAAACCTTTTATCTGTTTATGGTTCATTATAGAACCCAAACTGTTTAAAAGTGGAAGTTGTATGACTTTATTTAGTGATTCTTCAAATGTGCCAAATACGGGAAATGTCTAGGAATATATTAGGAAGCCTACCCTTCAAAGAAGGGCGAATAACAAATTTCTATATTGTTTGAAAAGGGAACATGCATGTCATTTGGGTAATACGGTATCTGTACCATATTGGGTGAAATTGCGCACAACTTTCGGTAACATCTGTGAATTCTACACAACATTGAGTACATTTTACCCAATATCATGCAAAATATTACCTAACAAATGAAATAGGTATCTTTGTAACAAGCATGACAAAATTAATCTCGTTTAAAAAACCCCAGACATCTATGGATCTCGGTTTTACTTCTAGAATTATTGAACCTTCGGATTAACGAATCGTCGGGACATGGTCATAATTATATACATGTATGTATCCACGTTCGTTAATGAGGATCTATTTTCACTCATGGCAGCAATTAAGAATATATTATTTTCTCCTTGCAGATTCTCAAGCATGGGATCGAGGCAAATGATAATACACAGCTTGATGGCTATACTTCTATCAGCTTCTTCACTCCCAGGTAAAACTTTCAAGAGTATTTAAAGAGTAACGTTTACATGGCATTACTCACATTTAGTCAAAACAATCACTTCCCCATCCCAGAAGGAATAGCAAAATCGGCAATGATAAATTGATTGTACACGACAATAAGCTCATTTTTGGTCATTATTTTTTCTTCTGCGCCGTAATTGCATTTGGTTCTAATAATGATATCTTCAATTCATGTATTATGAGGAATGACTGTGGATGGATATAGAATGAATCACAACTTTTTTCCGCAACGTTGTTTGACGAACATGATCTTTTGGACAATTTTAATTCATACCCAGACATACACATTTATAAAAACATTTAGAAATATGATTGAATATAGAATGCATTCTCAAATCCTTATTATGAAGTTCCGAGAAATCCTCATAGTATCTAATACATCTTTGCTTGAGAAGAGAAAGGATGGCGGACGCGAGGTAGGATGAGCGATCTAGGACAACATTAAAGTTACATGACCACATCATATAAAGTACAATGCGACCAGTCAGACTACCAAACATGAGAACAAGAGCGATCTTAGTCGGATCAATATCAATTTATCGATTTTTATAGGTCTCCCAGCGGGGTGCCATGTAATTACTCACTAAACAAAAACAACACTACATCTGCCATGTACCACCATTACGTCCTGCGCACGCACTTTCTTCATTTTTGTGCGAATTATTAATTTAGTACTTTTTTGTTATCCATTTTTATTTATGTCATGAGGATTTTTTTTGACAAAGATGATTTAAATGAATAATGGCGCTCTATAAATTTCATGTATTATTAGTATTATTATTATTATTATTAAATAACCAATTTACTGGATATGTTCTTTTGAAACTTAACGGTGCATTTCCAACGTTTCGTAAATATTCAGCATTGAATGAGAAACGCCTTTAAATCTCAATTCATCATCAAAACTAATCACCATTACGTCCTGCACACGAATTTTCTTCTTTTTGTGCGAAGTATTAATTTATTCCTTTTTTGTAATCCATTTAAATTATTTCATGAGGATTTTCTGTTGGACGAAGTTGAAGCAAACACCAAATTTGTTGGATATGTTCTTTTGATATTTAAAATTAAATCGCAATACATTAAAAATCCAAATATAGACATGTCGTAGACGATGTGCCCTAATGATCTAATTCACTGGACCAGACGGACAGTGATTGTGGATTTTCAGGGTTTTTTTTTCATTGTCCCTTAATGTCTACTCTATATTTTGTATTGTAAATTAGATTTTCTTTTAAGCGCTTTGTAACATACAGCCTTTTTTTTAAAGGCTCCATAAAAATAATTATTTCATTGTTTTGTATAACAATGAATTAATTCCGTAATTCAAATATACGTTGGTAGTAGTAGTGCTGAGGAGCTTAATATCTCATCTTGAACTTTATCATTACATGATGTAAATTCAAATATTTTGAGAAATTCCTTTCCACAAAATAAATAATAGAAATAGTGTATAGATGTCGACTGGATGACACATTTATGGAGTATAATAATCACTGCCAATAGGCCTAGAACCAAAAGTACACCTTAAATGATATATCTTTGCATTTTTTAAAACAGGAATCTTGAGTCAAGCGATACCTAATGAGGCTGTCTTAGCATCCCATCTCTTGGACCATGGTTACAGTACAGTGGTACGACCCGTCATGCGTCAGGACGAACGCATTACGGTGATGATCAAGATGGCTGTCATCAACTTACTAGATATGGTGAGTATAATCCTGACGCGAGCGACCCTCTTGACGCATTACTTGACATGATTGACGTAACGAGTGATGCGTCACGAAGACCGCATTACGGTGATGAGTAAGATGGCTGTTATTAACTTATTAGATATGGTTAGTATAAACCTGACGCAAGCTACCGTCTTGACGCAGTGATTGACGCAACCGAGTGATGCGTCACGAAGACCCCATTGCCATGACTGCAGTGATTATTAAGATGGCTATACTTGATTTACTATTTGGTATACTCCTGACGCATGGCATGACGCGTAGGTCTAGTTTTGTGTCAGATAGACAGCATTATGGTGATGATGAAGATGCTTGTCATATAGTGAGCATGTATAAAAACGAAAAACAAAACAAATTGTGGTAATGATTAGAATGGCTATCATTAACGCGCTTGCGAAACTCTTGGAATGTGAACGGACGCACACGACCAGTCATGTGTGAAAGATGGCTATACGTAGACCAAATGCGTCAAAGAGATCGCACTAGGATTATGATTTAGGTTGGTGTCATTAACTTCCACATTCCATGCATGCAATATGGTTGTCTAATTATTTTGTTTCAGGTCACATTGCACTGTAATTAGACCAACCATGTATCAACCTACTAAAAATTGTCGAAGCAGTGATATTTATTTCGTTGTCTTGAGAGAAAAATCTCAAGCAAAGCCGTCCACTTCTTGCTAAGACATATCTTAACTTCCTGTACCACCCTCTTAACATTAGACACAAACGGATGGCACACGAAATTCAGACGTCTTAGCAAGAAGAGGATAAGCTAAGACCATTTCGTGCAATCGGCCCCAGGGGTATTACTTTTAGTAGATATATACTTTCTATCATAGTGTACATGATTATTGCATAGGTATCATCGGCCACTTTGAAAATGGCAAATTTAATTTCAACGTTGATGGCAGCACACAACTGACTGCTTGGGGAAATATTGACTTTATTAGAGTGTTTTCAATGATGTTCATTTTCTTATTCTTCTTATCTTTACTATAACTTCTATTACTGTTTGATATACATTCATGTATATTTTAAAGACATTGTGGTTGTGCAGTTTTTAAAATTCTCAAACCAAGCTGGTCTGTTCTATCTAATTATAGTCAGATAGATGGAAAATCAACATATGATGCACAATAAAGAAAGTCAATAAGAAAGAAAGGCAACATTTTAATTAGTTTGGAGCAATGAATGTTGAGTTTGAAGCATAATTTCCCCCATTTTCGTTTATACACTATTAGCTAATCAAATAGCACCTAGAATTTTCCCTTTAAAAAAAAAGTTGTTGCATAATGCCTTTAAAACTAAAATGTTAATTAAACATAATTGTTAGTCAGATTAATTAAAAGATATATTTCGATTATCCTGGTGGGCAAATCAATTTCTGTATTAGATCAACATTTCTGAATCCATTTTGATTGCTTATCAATGATTTCCAATACATATAATAATTCTTAATCCATTTGAGGCCGACTCAAGTCTTTGTGTTTTAATTTGCGTTAGCCCAGCATTTTTGGAAATTAAAAAAAAACTCCCTGGACGCAAAGCATCAGACGTTGGACTGACGTTCGGGTTCCGCTCAAGGAGCGTAAGCCGGTCAGTCCACCGAATTACTTGCGTCTTTGTCCGTGCAGGGAACGTTTTTAATTATCCAAGAACGCTGGGCCCACACAGGCTAAAATGCAAAGGTATCATTCGGCCTTTAGGATTACTCTCTAGATCTGATCTTAGATGATTTTTTTTTAGTTTCTAATTAACAGTGTGTATTGAAAACCAATCTTAATGGATTGAAATCCTAGGAGAAATTATTTCAGCTTGTTTTTTTTAGACATATCAATCTAATTCACAGATTATATTTCTTTTTTATTTATTTGTTGTCAGATTTGTCCTCTTGTGCAATTGAAATAGATCACTTTTAGAGAGAAGTACTGTAACTATGAATTTGTGATCTTTTTATGACCTGGCCCTTTTAAAATTTTATTCGGATTTTGAAGGATTTTTTCATCTTAAAGATGTTAGAAATTATCATTATTATTTTTTTCTTTTTTGTTGTTGTTTTACAAAAAATGATGCACAAGATGAAAATTTTATTAAAATTTATGTCTTTCTTTTCATTGTACGCGAAATTATTTTTGTGAATAAGCCTTGATGATACAGCAGACGTTCATTCTATGTACCTTTGAATTTAATGAAATATTGGTTATGCTCTAGATATTATGTAAACTTCTTTCAGCTATATCACAATAAAGAATGTAGGCCATCGAACCCACTGGCGTACTATTAACAACGTTACTTGAAAATTGATATAAAGTAACCATTCTCCAATACGTGCTCATATAGACGGCCTGCTAATTTATCGCTAACGAAAATGAGAACAAAACGAATAAAACAAATATGTGCAACCCAATTTAACGTTTATTTGTTCACTATTAAGAATTAATTCCAATCTTTTTATTGATTCTTTCTGAATTTTCACTATCTTGTTCCAGTTAACCATTAGTCTATCACCCTTCTTCCTTTGTAAAGTTCTGATTTATAGATTTTTATAATTACAAAGGTGCGTCGTTTTGTTCTCAACTAGTCGCCTCGCTTTCTTTGCGTGGTCGAGTTTTTTGATGAGTGGCGAGCAGAGCGTGTCACGAATCGGGACATGATTACGGATCGCACAACGCCCGGAGGATTCCCATGGGGCGTTGTATCGATATCTACAGCGCCACGCAAATTGAGCACAGACAATATGGCGGACTTCAGAAATGGCGTCGCAATTCATTAAATTATATTTTCTTGCTTTTATCTATGTTTTTCTAGGACGAGGCGAATCAGATCCTCACGGCCAACACGTACATGACCCAGGTATGTATAACGAATAATCAGACGAATTATACAGATTGTGCTTAATTGAAACCAATCAAAACCTGTAGAGAGAATCTTTCTTTTATTAAAAACAGAATAAAATACAAAAAAATAGGTCTAAAAATTTATATTTTCATTGCTAATTTATCATGTTTATGCTTGCAAACAGATTTTAATGTGATAATCTGTGATCGTATAATTTGATTTATTTATTTTTCATGCAAAATGATTGTGTTTTTACATATTATTTTGTAAAAGAACAAACTACCCCCATGGTTTTCATGTTATTGCAATAGCAAAAATGCAAACCCTGGTGCTATATCAGAATAGGGTGTATAAGAAAAGTACATGTATATCTAATCTAGCAATTGGGTTTTGCAATAAATGAATGCTATCAATTTACAAGAAAGAATTGGAAATAAGAATGACTGCTTAAAATAAATGTTCCTTAATCTAAAAGTCTTAGGAATTCATTAGATTTGAACCTTTTTATCTTTTCACACATCACACATAACCCTTTTCTCCCCCATTTGCGTTTCTTTCACGTTGGACAATAATCCGACATACACTTTAAACAATATACCATAAACAATGATACCATAATGGAGCATTATCCACTTGAGTATGTAAAAAGGATCAATACCTCATCCTTATTTTCTTCTGAGCGTGTACATCAGAAGGGTGGAAGATTTCACGATTTTTTTTTAGTTTTGCCGCAGATATCTTTGCATCCTATCCATTCATGCATCTTATTATTTTTTTTATAAGTGTGTGAAGAAAAGTCTATTGGATCCTGTTTACCAATAAATTACATCATTTACCTCAGTTTTACCATGGTGCCAATCAGCTCCATATACATTTAAAAAAAAAAGCCTGTATCTATATCACCTTCATTGAAGATAACAGGTTCCTAGCTATAAAATTCAATGATATGATAGTGGGAATAGAAAAAAAAACTACTGGAATATCTTTGTTTGACTTAACACTTTGGTTCCCTCTTATTCAAACGATACGCTTCTCTTCTTCCCGACAGTACGGAGCTTTAGCTAACACTACAGTACGGTAGGGCCGATCAGAACGTTATTTCTCAAGCGCAGGATAATCTAGCGGGCCGCTAAGGTTGAGAACGCCCGCTAGATTATCCCGCGCTTGAGAAATAACGTTCTGATCGGCCCTACCGTACTGTTAGCTAAAGCTCCGTAGTGACCCTATCATGAACAGTGCAATACAGTCCTAACTCATTTATAAGCCCCACGAGGCAATTTATTTCTCCTTAGTTTTGGCCTGAACAGCGCTCCAGAATTGGGAAGAAAAATATTTAACTTGGCGTATCAATAGCCTATCTACTATAGATGTTAACTTAGTTTAGATCGTTAACGTGATAACAGGGGGAAATTGCGCATGGAGACTGCCGCAGATGCTTTGTGCAAGTGGTGTATCAACTAGTGGTAATGTCGCAGTAAAGCCAAATGTGATAAATTAACACCTGCATGATGAGATATGTGCCCACAATAATACTCTTCCCGACTAGTACATCAAAATGAAAAGAAACAGCAACGAACAAACTAGCGGATTGCCAATGATTCAACAACATGGTAACGCAATATGGTAAATCAACAGCGACAAAGTCAGACTATAACCTAATAGAACCTAAATCGTTCAGATTACTTTTGCAGGCAATTCGTTCAAAACCAATCCAACTCAATTCACTTTATTAACATACAGATTATATAACAAGCCCTGAAACGCGCTACATGAACAGATAGTAATAAACACATATAAAAAAACAGGGCATATGATTGTAAACCTTTATTTTTTGCGAAATATATCGATTCCGAAATGATGTTGGATGAAGGCACCATCATGTATCCTTTTAGGTATTATAATGTTATTTCTGCATCTTTTTTGTGACATTTCTCTTTTCACTAGGAATGGGAGGATGCCTTCTTAAAATGGGACCCATCTGAATACTGGAACATCACACATATCCAGGTACCGATAGAGAGCATCTGGAGACCTGACATCATTCTACATAACAAGTAAGTATATAATGTTTCTTAAAGACACCAAATTTCATAGGATGTAAAACTTTGGATTTTTTTTTTTACTTTAACCATCCCCGCCGGCATGATAAAGAACGTTATATANATCACACATATCCAGGTACCGATAGAGAGCATCTGGAGACCTGACATCATTCTACATAACAAGTAAGTATATAATTTTTCCTAAGAATAGAAAATATTAAATGAAATTTTCCACTTTAAAGATCCCTCCTAAACTCACCAAACTGACTTAATTTGGATTTGAAGGCGTTTTTCATTCAGTAATGAATACTTACGCCAGTAAGCATGATAAAGTATGTTTTATTGGTAATAATATCAACAGTTATTTTCAAAATCGTATTTGTATTAAGTGACAAGAGATAATATAATTTGAAGAAAACAGGTATCATTTTTTAATTTGAATTTGAATTTGAATTTGAATTTATTTTATTTTCCACTTTCAATATTTACAATATTCACAATGATATTTACAAATTTCTATACAAATAATTACAAATTTATATATAGATTACAAATCACAAAGTAAAACACATAGAATTCTACATACGGTAGTAGAATTGATTTGAACGATTTGATTTCACGAATTCGGAAGGGAAGGAGGACCAACTAAAAAGCACAGCTTGTAGGGTGTTGGTCCACCTAGTTAAGATGGAAATTGAAATGTACCTCAAGGATTGTCCAAAATGAGTATTCAAAACGAGACGCTATAAGACAAATTATAACATCTGAAAATATACGTATTTATAATAATAAAACATAGTTAAAAAACAACGTTGAAATAATAGTCATGACCATGATGACCCATGACTATTGTATTAGGTTATTCCTCACTCTACCAATCACATCAAAAGCGGAAGGTGGCCGCCACCGCCTCAGGCAAGAACACGCTCCTTTCAGCATGTTCAGGGCATACCTCAGCAGTTGCCTAAAAAATATATTGATACAACAATTAGATTGATTGCACATAATCATACAGAATACATCATAAATCGAAAGAAAGAATTCATGAATTGGTAATCAATCCTTTTCTCTGAATTATCTTGTATTACTCGCAGCGCCAATGATGAGCTGAATGGCGGCATTCGTTGGACACATGCCTGGATCAAATACGACGGAACGGTCACGTGGGAGACTAACT
>BQKZ01002519.1:0-12898 GCA_036244855.1 Temnopleurus reevesii
TGGACGCAATGTAAACTATATTCGTAAAATCATGTCGAACACCAATTCATGCTCCTTAGTTATGCTACTTAAATCACAACCGGCTTATTGTGTCCGTACAATCCAATTCACCGCGATCAAATTTATTGTCCATTCACCGACTTTATTTTTCGAAAATAGTTTATATCGTGTTGTATCAAATGTATTTAGGAAAGGAACATTATTGCCCCTTTCCCCCGTGTGCAGGAATGTATGATTTTGTATCTAATTGTTATCAATTTCATTCTAACCGTTAAATCCGTCAGCGTTTTTTTACGACCCGACCTCTAAATATGGGGGAGGCGCTCCTTGGACAAACAAAAACCCCGACATAGCGTCAAATACAAATGCGTACCAATTTAATTTATTTATTTCAATGGCGTTTATTTCAATTGAATTGAGACGACTGGTTTGTGGCACAACCCCTCGCTAGTAGGCCGGTTCGTAAAAAGATGACGAATTCTAAAGCGCTCTAACGTTACTCTTTGTTTTAGGGCTATAGAAATAATATTTATTATCATATGTCATTATCACTTTCAAATTGGGGTTCAGAAGCAGTGCAAAGAATAATCACTCCACTCAAAGGCAGAATATTTACCGACTGAGCTGTCTATCTGTCCTTGTTACGCGAACGGGTTATTACCATGATGGCAGTAAAACTGGTGGTAGACGGTCAGGCGGGCATCATGAATACATTGTTTTTCATATGTTTTGAAGTCGTCATCGTGACACAATCGGTTCCAATCCTCTGAGCACTTCACACAAAATAAAATCATTAGCTTTTCGGTCCAAATTCGCACCCAAAGGAAGCAAAATTGCACCACAAAATGTATTTCAATTGCCCTTATTAGGCGAGCGGCGTAATTATGGCATTATAACGGTCGGTAATCAGCTAGCGGACACTGCTTTATTTCATAGATGCATTGTTTCATGTCTTTTGAAGTCGTTATCGTGAGACGATCGGATCGAATCCTCTGAGCACTTCATTTAATGGAAAATCATACCTTTTGTAGTCCTATTTTTTAACCATAAAGATGCAATATTGCACTACAAAACGTGCTTCCAAGATTGTAATTTTACACTTTTATTTCAAAGTGCGTATAGCTTCGCTTTTTCCACGTTTGCAGGATTGGGTTTCTCAAGTTGTAATACGCAATTTAGCTATTTCAATAATCTCTATACAGACATCAAATGTTGTCTATACTGGTAATCATGAAGGAATTAAATGAGACTTTTCCGTAAATCATGAACCAATATGATATAAACTTTTTTCGAAAAGTTAAGTCGAACGCAATTTCAATGCTGCTTTGTAATGCTATTGAATTTGGAACCTTCTTGTCATTGTTGTGTCCGCGCAGTTGAATACACGGTGTACGGACCTATTGTCTGCGTTCTAGTAAACTCTTCGGAAATAGTTAATATCGTGTTCAAACACTTCGCGACCATTGAGAGACATCATTCGACATCAATATGAGATTGAAACCAAGACGGTTTGACGAAATAAGTACATGCATCCTATTTTTCCAATTCCTACCTATTATTTTCTTCCTCCATATTTTCCTTATCGTTGTCCTTTGCACACTTTGTCATTAAATGCCAACTCATAACAAAGGTATGATTACGTATGTTCTTGCTTTAAGATGTTTGCAGGATTATTTTTCTTGTTTGTGATACGTAATTTAGCTATTTCAAATTAGTCTATAATCTATATAGACGAGCCAAATGTTGTATATCCATGTAATCGTAAAGAAATTAAATTTAACCTTTCTGTCAATCATTAATTCAAGATATGTACGCCTATAAGCATTTTGCGACTTTGAGAGACATCATACGAGAGCAATATGAGGAAACCTCGACTGTTTGACCGAAACCGAAAATATATATAATATGTTTCCAATCCCTTCTCATCCTTTTCTTCCTCCCTTAGGCCTATGATTGTTCTTCGCACTCTCCATCATCAAATTCGAACTCATGATAAAGGTATGTTTCTGTATGTTCTAGCTTTTTGATGTTTGCAGGGTTATGTTTCTCGTTTTTGACACGTAATCTAGCCAGTTCAAAGAGATCCATAATCCTTATAGACACATCAATGTTTGTCCGTATACGAATAACCATGAAGGAATTAAGTGTGATCTTTCAGCAAAATCACGAACCCATGAATGGGCACATCGCGACCTTTGAGCAACATACAGAATGAAAATAAGACAAGACAGTGAAACTTGGGAAAGAAACAAAAAGTATATTTCATTTTAATTTTGATGGTGTTATGATGATGCATGGGTTCTGAAGGTGTACACACGACACTTAAATGTAATTTTGTTTTCTAATATTGAAACCCGTGATTTTTATTCAGCCATCCGCTAGAAATGTTTTAACTCCGCCCCTCGCTCAAAACGTTATTCATTCTACTTAATTGTTTATCCCCCGTCACATATTGTAACAGAAATTACCAACTCAAGTTGTCTGATTAATGTTATTATAATATGGACAAACAAAAAAATCAAGGAATGCAAAACGAGGAAGTTATACAGGCGCCATCAAAACATGTATGAAAATATGAAACATTTTGCTTTGTTATTGTACAGTGTCCCTATGGTAGGAGAGATTTCAGCTCACAGTTTAGAGGCTTACATTTTATTTTGAAACCTGGAAAAATAGATGATAGAAGTCAAACACTTTCCGACAAACCAACAATATTTTTAGTAAATGACTGTCTTGGGCAACCACATAATTATCACCTTGGCCTTATATTTCCTCTCCTGCTCAATCTTAAGAGTGGACTCACATTTTGGCATTTTAGCCTGCGTCGGATCATTGTATTTTTTTCTTCAAAAAAATTAAACACGCTCCCTGGACGCACGATGGACTGATGTTCGGCGTAGTTTCTTTGATAGCAAACCAAACGCCAGTTCACCGTTTGATCGGCGTAAAATTTGTGCTCGGTGAGTGTTTTTATTTTTCAAAAACTCTCGACCAACGCGACTAAACCGCAAATGTGTGAGTCAGCCTTTACCCCTTCCCAACTATCTGTGCCACTCATCTTATCGTGTTCCAGATTGCCTCAAAGCGGACATCCCACTTCGCCAGGATGCTCTCATATTTCGCTTTAAAAAGTGCGGCTGAACACGTGCGAAATTAATCACGCGTACAATATGCTATCACATTTTTCCTTTTGTTTTTTTTTGAGCAAAAAATGTAAATCAGCATAAGTGGGGGAAGAAGTCGCAAACTGGCCAGTAGAGTACTTTGACCTATTCAAAACGATTAAATCATGAGGTTACAGACCTGTAGTTCATAGTCAGGGGAAACGCACATCACGCTCATGTCTACTTGTCGAAAGGGGCTTTCATTAAACTAGTTTCGCCAACTAGCTCCCACGGATGGAGAGTGAGCGTTCACACCTACGCGCTCACGAAGTGGACTTCAAGTCTATTTCACATGAAGGGGTGTCGTTTTCATGACGATGGATAAATATATGGGTTCAAATAGTTTCAAGGTGATCTTTCCTTGTGTAATAATAATAATAATAATAATAATAACTATACGTTCTTATATAGCGACTAACACTAACTGTATCATTCGTCAGTAAGCGTTTTACAATGTAGCATAAATTATCCTGGCTTTAGCAGTGCAGATGTAGGTAACGCATTGCATTTCAAGAAAAACATTTCCTGCCACATACCCATTGACCACACCTAGGTCGAATGCAACAAAATATGGATGAATTTCTTGCTGAAATGAATTGTATATTGTAGTGTAAAGTTACCTGTTCCCGCATTGTCTATATGCATATTACAGCGGAAACAGTCCAGCAATCGAACTATTCATCAGATGCGCATTAATTTTGTAACGTCTGCTAGCCACCGTAGGACCGTCCACAAATTTCGAAAACCCACCAACAGTTACACATCTACTGTAGATAACATTTATCCTAGTGGGTTGCGTAGAAACTGAAATCATTATATTGTTTCTTTCACCCGTATCAGGTGTCTTTATTTGTCTGTCCAATCATCATTGCAATTTTCAATCAACACTTATATATCATAACACGCATTTTCAACTCACGCAAAGAAGGATGCAGGGGGTTCAAGGATTTGGACAAAGTAAGTAGTTTCAATTGAAAGTGAGATGCAAATATAAGGAAGAAGTGTCAAATAGGTGACATGGCAATTTGAGGGGTTGAAAGGGGAAACTATTTCAGTTGTGATCATGAAACAATTGTAAATGAATAAAAGAAATTGCTTGTTCTTTTCAATTCCTTTCTCAAATCTTTTAACAGGGCAAATACCATACTTTTTTCAATAGATGACCTTTAAAATTTCTCTGAAACGTCCGAGGAGTTATAGAATTTCAAATTCTGGGACAAATAATTGTTTGAGGTTCTCATCGAGTATAGTACAATGCACTTTAACATCATTATCTGTTCAAATTGATCTTACGAAATAATGCTCTCCATTTTTTATTTGCGAAATTGTATGCAACCTTACTCATACAGAAGAGGCTGTAACAAATATAAGTCAAATTTGCAATACGTATTGATAGCAAACTATAATGCAACAACATGTAACTGATATGTACGACTATAGCCGCGCAGCGTGTATAGTCAATCATATGTCTTTGAGACCCCGTTCAGAAAATAACGCGGCATTAAACCATTTTGACAGAAATCATTTTAACAGAAACTAGTTTAAAATGGGTCTGAACTGGACAAGCACTCACGAAATAGAAATTCACATCACGAGGTATATTTTAGTGATCAGGAACAGTTCGACTGGTAGTTTGAACGCTCAACACTCGTAAAGGGGCTTTGAGTAATACATTTTATCCTGAATATATCAAGCATCTTAGTGTTTCCGCCCGCGCGTATGCAAAGTCGCGCGGGAAGTTGGTTCATCGTCATAAAACGATATTCACTTTGCGTGAAGTACGAATAATGATAATAATGGTGATAATAATAATAATAATAATAATAATAATAATGATAATAATAATAATAAGAAGAAGAAGAAGAAGAAGAAGAAGAAGAAGAAGAAGAAGAAGAAGAAGAAGAAGAAGAAAAAGAAGAAGAAGATGAAGAAGAAGAAGAAGAAGAAGAAGAAGAAGAAGAAGAAGAAGAAGAAAAAGAAGAAGAAGAAGAAGAAGAAGAAGAACAATAATAATAATAATAACAATATTAATATAGAATTTAAACACGTCCTCTCTCTAGTTACCTATTCAGAGGCGTCAGACAGCTGCCAAATATAGGTCCTTTTGCACTTAACGGAAAACAATCCTGCCGGTACCCATTCACCTCACCTGGGTTAAGTGCAGCACAGTGTGAATAATTGTTTTACTGACGGAAATGAGAATGTGGACTTGAAATCAAGTCCGTTGGTCTGTAATCTGAAATCTGAACGAGGACAAAACTGGCCTTACAACCCGGTTTTCTACGCTACTTTAGTGGAAGCCACTTAAAGAGCTATACGTTTGAACGGGGTCTTAGTTACATGCCTCATGATATACCAGACTACATCATGTTCGTAGTGCTTAGGGGGCAGAAAAGAACATTCACCCAACTGGCCTTACAAACCGGCTTTTGAAACTAGTTTAGTGGGAGCCACTTTGAAAAACTGGGTTTGAACGAGGTCTTAGTTACATGCATTAAAATGATATACCACAAAAAAAAAATCATGTTCGTAGTGCTTAGGGGGCAGAAAAGAGCGTTCACCCAACTGGCCTTACAAGCCGGCTTTTGAAACTAGTTAAGTGGGAGCCAATTTAAAAAACTAGGTTTGAACGAGGTCTTACAGTTACATGCCTCATATGATATACGACAGTAAATCATGTTCGCATAGCGCTTAAAGCCAAAGTACAGTTTTGGTAAAAGCGAATATTTTCATCACCAGATTTTATCTTCAAAATTATATGAAATGAATTATAGTATCATAAACATGATACACAAAAGATTGTGCGAAAATGAACGAGTTTTGGAAAAGCTATAACCTAAAATGTGCAATTTTTTATAGCGTGGTGCTTCACCACGCTATTTCAATATTTTCTTTCTCTATAAAGGACAACTCCCCATGCTCAGAATTGGATGAAAATTTCAGAATTTGATTGTTGTGTAAAATCTCTATATCGTTCTATTGTCAAATCTTGGAGATAACTTTGTATATGGTCGATAACGAGCAACATAATGCTACAACCAAGAGAGAGCGCTAAATATGATTTAGAGGTCAAATTCAAATTTTCAAAAGAATCAGTTCGTAAGAAAATATGCTATGGTTTAAAAATGTGTATAAGAATTACATGTCATGATAAATATCACCGAAATTGACATTTCTTTATCTTTACCGGAGCTGTACTTGGGCTTTAAGGAGCAGAAAAGAGCGTTCACCCAAATTTATCTGGCGTGTCAAAATCAATCATGGTTCGTGTACTCGGTGAGCCAGGCATACTTTTCGCGCCAAATCTTTCACCTCCCAAAAAGTGCGCGAGACGGGACATTTAGAAACATCAGGACCTGGGCAGTGTTTCACCAAGTCGTTCTTAAAATTACTAACGACTTTAGGAAAGACTGGAGCTAGTGCAATACACGTAAAATGCTCGATCATTCAGCACAAGAACTGGTACATGTCGTTTTTAAATTCTTTATTTTCTTGGTGAAACACCGCCCTGGTATAAAATATCGTATGTTGATATCAACAGAGCCCCGTGACATAAAGTTTTCAAATCTATCGTACGATTGATATCACATCGCAAGTCTATAGGAAATCATGTACTAAAGAATTGCGATTAATCGTAATCTGTTTTATGTTACATGCCCGAGGAGAATGTGTACGAATGTCACAGAAAGGAAATTGCACGGGGACAGGAAACTGCACGAATACTTTAAATCTTGAAATAAACGCTGTCTATTTCATGTATGTTGCATGGTTTAGATGTAGTGCGCTCATTTTGAAACACTTTAAAATGTTGTACTTTCTTTGTTATATTTATATCGTGTCAATCGCTGGATAAATAGGACATTTGATAGAAAAACTTCAATTGTAAAGACAGAGTTGAAGAAGAAGGGATATAAAAACTTTACAAACAATGAGAAGAAGAGTAAAATGAGAACAAGAGAAGCGGCAGCAGCAGCAGAAGAAGAAGAAGAAGAAGAACAACAACAACAAGGACAAGAAGAAAAAAAAAAGAACAAGCATCAGAGTGGGAAGAAAAGCAAGCAACTTCCTTCAAGGTTTCCCAATCAGTCAATAACTGAATAAACACAAAAGAAAGAAGTTTTACTGTTCATTAACCGGGCAGATGTAAAACTACTTCAAGATTTCTGCGAAAATAAGATGGATTTTTTTTTGTGGGGGGGGGGGGTGCATCTGCTGTTAATGCTTGAGTGAAAGTTGCTTATTTTTCCCATTTATTTACCCATTCTTCTCACAGTGCGTGGACATTAATTTTCGTGTTATCATGATCATGATGCTGCGCAAACCTATAATGCCCATGGGTAGCCTACATTCTAATCACATGTGTCCCACAAAAAAAATTGATGTCTACCGATACGCCTTAACATTATTAGATGAAAATCATCGAACAGAATGATATCATTATCGCAAACAGAATCCATATTTGACCCAAATTTATTCCCATGATGCCTGAAAAGAATGAACAATTGATGTATTTTTTCAATTTGTTGTACAGGACTGTGTTTCTTCAAGCATGTCAAGTTACGAATGGCTTTGAGAACGACTATAGGCACGACTGGTGTCAACTCTTGCGCGGAATGATGGAGGGTCTTATGTATTACATTTATTAATGTACCCCNGCAGAAAAGAGCGTTCACCCAAATTTATCTGGCGTGTCAAAATCAATCATGGTTCGTGTACTCGCTGAGCCAGGCTTACTTTTCGCGCCAAATTATTCACCTCCCTAAAAGTGCGCGAGACGGGACATTTAGAAACATCGGGACCTGGGCAGTGTTTCATCAAGTCGTTCTTAAAGTTACGAACGACTTTAAGACTGGAGCTGGTGCATTACACGTACAATTCTCGATCATTCAGCACAAGAACTGGTACCAGTCGTTTTTAAATTCGTTATTATCTTGGTGAAACACCGCTCTGGTATCGTATGTTGATATCAGCAGGGTCCAATAACATAAAGCTTTCCAATCGATCGTACGATTGATATCACATCGGAAGTCTATGGAAAATCATGTACTAAAGAATTGCCATTGATCGTAATCTGTTTTATGTTACATGCCCGAGAAGAATGTTTACGAATGTAACAGAAAGGAAATTGCACGGGGACACGAAGCTGCACGATTGCTCCAAATCTTGAAGTAAACCTTATCTACTTTATGTATTTTTCATGCTGAAGATGCAGTGCGTTCACTTTGAAACACATTAAAAATGTTGTGCTTTCTTGGCAGCACTTTCGTTTAAACCTATATCGTGTTGATCTTTTGGATGAATGGGAAACTTGATAGAAAAACATTATTGTTAGAAGAAGGGTGAAAATAAGGATAGAAATACTTTAAAAACAATAAGAAGAAGGTGAAGAGGAGAAGAAGAGGTGGAATCAGCAGCAGAAGAAGAAGAACAACAAAAGCAAGAACGTCCGTTTAAACTTATGTCGTGTCGATATTTGGATGATTAGGAAATTTGATAGAAAAAACTTTAATTGTTAAGACAGGGTTGAAGAATAATGGATAGAAACACTTTTAAAACAATGAGAAGAAGAGGAAAAAGAACAAGAGGGGCGGCAGCAGCAGTAGAGGAAGAAGAACAAAAACAAGAACAAGAACACGTAGCAGAGTGGGAGGAAAAGCAAACAACTTCTTTCAAGGCTTCCGAATCTGTCAATAGCTGAGTGAACACGAAATAAGATAGTTTTACTATTCATTAATCGGGCAGATATAATTTAATGTACTTCAAGATTTTTTTTTGCGGATTATTAGATGTATTTTGTTTTGGGGTGCATCTGTTATTAGATGCTTGAGTAGGAGTTGTTTAGTTTTCCCTGTGATGTATCCACCACGTGTACAGTGCATGAACATTAATTTTCGTGTTATCATGATCATGATGCTGCACAAACCTATAATGCCCAAGGGTAGCCTACATTTAATCACATGTGCTCCACAAAAAATAGATATCTACAGATACACCTTAACATTATTAGATGAAAATCATCGAACAGAATGATATCATTATCGCAAACAGAATCCATATTTGACCCAAATTTATTCCCATGATGCCTGAAAAGAATGAACAATTGATGTATTTTTTCAATTTGTTGTACAGGACTGTGTTTCTTCAAGCATGTCAAGTTACGAATGGCTTTGAGAACGACTATAGGCACGACTGGTGTCAACTCTTGCGCGGAATGATGGAGGGTCTTATGTATTACATTTATTAATGTACCCCCAGCCTTTCTAAACGTTGTGCATAAGTTTAAGAACGATTTGGTGGAACACCGCCCTGAAGTAAAATACTACGGAGCTTTAGCTAACAGTACGGTAGCTCCGTATTGTATACCTATGGCGCTACCAAATTGTTTAGATAAGTTTGTAGCGCCAGAAGGTCATTCAAACCTGCGACCGACGCATATTTGACTAACCCATATAGGATTATATAGATGAAGACTGGTATTGGAGGGAACATACTGAATGTTACACCCGTAAGATTTGAAGTGCTATTGAGGGAGGTTATAAGTGCCGAAACGAAGTTGAGGGACTTATTACCTCCGCAAATATAACATGTCAGATTCTGAGACTGGAAAGTGTGGCATGTTCCCGACAATAACAATAAGCATCTACTATGTAAAGGCCCACCCAGACCTTTGCGTTTTAGCCTGCGTCGGTACAGTGTTTTTGAAAACGAAGTGTTTTTGAAAACGTTCAACTGACGTTCGGCGTACGTGCGTACACTCCTTTTAAAAGCGCTAGCTGAACGTCGGTCCACCGTCTGCTCAGCGTATACTTTGCGCTCGGGAAGCGCTTTTAATTTTCAAAATCGCTGGGCCGATCAAGGCAGGCAAAAACACAAATGTGTAAGTGAGTCTATACATGGGCAGTGTGATTTTCGGAATCTGTTTTAGGGGGTGTTGCTCAAAAGTTGCAATTGATCGCAAGCTGCAGTTGATCGAAACGCACCAATCAAAATATTTGTTTCATGCGCGTCTTGTTAAATTTGCATACCGTGCGCGAATGAAAATGCGCGTTACAATTGGCAAAGTTGCAGTTGATTTGCAGTTGAATTTGAGCAACACCCCTTAGGCTTATCCGGTTTGGTTAGTCACCAGTCATTATGGTAGGTTGCCACATACGTCACAATAGATTTATTGAATATACAGTGCCGAATAAAGTTGTAATATGCTCGCGTCGATAAGCACATGTCATGCATGTATGGTGCACTTCATGATGATTTGCCATTGTTCATGCGCAAATATATTTTTTTTCTTTACTGGGCAACATAACAAAATGTTCTCCCTCGAGAAAACATAACAAATGATTCTACACCACGTGACTAAACGTATAGAATAACCAGTTTGCCAACCAATATTTATATTGTTTAATGTAGGGCTTTCTTGGAAAGCAGGTCAGCTGTGCTGACTTGAAGAAGCTACCCTACTAAAAGAAGACTTTAATAAATAAATACAGCATAACATACTGTTTATGAGTATTAAGTGAAATACACGTTTGTGATTGGATATCGGTATAGCCACGTGATTATGTTTGTACGATAAACAAAATGGCAAATGTCATTGGATCGTAGGCTGTATGCGTCTATTAGTGCACACGGAAGATTTGATTAAGCTATTGTGACGTATTTAGAGATCTCGCCATAATGCATATAGACCAATTACACCAACAAAATTCACCAAATAAACCCATCATATATCACGTTATTTGATTCACCTGGCCAATATAACATAACAGATGATGAATTCAATTGCCAGAAACATCAATCTTGCTCCCAAAGGGATTTTAAAATGCAATATCAGGAGGCTATAATTCCCTAGACTCGAGATTCATATTTTCAACCGATAGCAGTTCAAAACATTTTTATACAACAGTTGGTGTCTTCAATCCNGTGGACTCACATTTTGGCATTTTAGCCTGCGTCGGTACAGTGTTTTTGAAAACGAAGTGTTTTTGAAAACGTTCAACTGACGTTCGGCGTACGTGCCTACAGTCCTTGAGCGCTAGCTGAACGTCGGTCCACCGTCTGCTCAGTGTATACTTTGCGCTCGGGAAGCGCTTTTAATTGTCGAAATCGCTGGGCCGATGGAAGCAGGCGAAAAAACCCGCAAATGTGTCAGTCTTGAAAAGTTGGTCTTTACATGGGCAGGATTAATTTTGGTATATGTTGTGGGTTTTTCCGGTTTGGTTGGTGTCATTGGTCATCAGGCATTATGGAAGGTCCTCGAAATACCTCACACTAGCTTTCTTGAATCTATAGTGCGAATTAAAGTTGTAATATGTTCGCATCGATAAAGCCCCGGTTTCATAGAGGCCCGTAAGCAACACGATTCAACACGACTCTTTGTTAATTCACAGTTAGCTGTCTAAGAACAAAGAGTCGTGTTGAATCGTGTTGCTTCCGGGGGTCCTATGTGACGGGGGCTTAAGCACATGTATGATACACGGGCATCATAACAAAGTATTCTCCCTAGAGAAATCATAACGAACGTTCCTACATCACGTGGCTAGGCGTATCCTATAACCATTCTGCCAACCCATATGAGTAAGTCAAATACACGTTTTTGATTGGATGCCGGTAGCCACGTGATTATGTTGGAACAGCAAACAAATGGCATTGGCTCATAGGCTACATGCTACATGCTACGTGGAGTCGCCGCGGTGTAGTGGTCGTGACACTCGCCTTTTAACCAGAGGGTCGTAGGTTCGAATCCCACCCATGGCGTCAAGTTACTTCAGCAAGAAATTCATACACGATGTGCTGCACTCAACCCAGGTGAGGTGAAAGGGTACCTGGCAGGAATATTTATTCTTTGAAATGCCAAGTGCGATGTTGGCTGTCGGGCTAAAGCCAGTGTAATAATAATGTAAAGCCCCTTGAGCACTCAGCAATGAGAGTGGATACGTGCGCTATATAAATTACATATATTATTATTGTTATACAGTTTAACCATAGTGCACACGGAAGATTTAATTAAGATATTGCGGCGTATCTAGAGATCTCGCCATAATGCATATGGACCAATCATTCCAACAAAATTCACCGAATAAATCCATAACATATCACATTATTTGATTCACCTGGCCAATATAACATAACAGATGATGAATTCAATTGCCAGAAACATCAATCTTGCTCCCAAAGGGATTTTAAAATGCAATATCAGGAGGCTATAATTCCCTAGACTCGAGATTCATATTTTCAACCGATAGCAGTTCAAAACATTTTTATACAACAGTTGGTGTCTTCAATCCCCTGACATTATTCATTACAATGTTCTGCCCTAGGATTTATTTGACTAACCCATATAATATTGCACTGTGTAGGCTGTAAGTATACAATTTTCGTTCATTGCACCGTTTTAAAAAGCTACTTCACGTTTTTATTTCATTCCTTACTCTAACTCGATGCTCTTGTATGATCCCACAGCGTGTCATGTATCTCTCCATCCCGTTCTCCCCCTCCCTCTCCCCCCGTCCTTTCTCTCCCTCCCTATCTCTACCTTTGTACCTCCCTCCCTATCTCTACCTTTGTACCTCCCTCCCTACCTCTACCCATTATCATCCCCCAGCCGTTCTCGCTCTCTCTCTCCCTCTCTCCCTCTCTATCTCTGTCGTCCACTCCCCGCCCCTGCTCTCTCTCTCTCTCTCTATTTCTCTCCCTCTGTGTCCCACCATATCCCTCTCTCACCTCTGACCCGCTGT
>BQKZ01002519.1:48620-60193 GCA_036244855.1 Temnopleurus reevesii
TGCACATTTTAACTCTCGGACCTAAATGGAACATCGAGATGGCGAGTTATAGCTTTAGGGCATGGCGTTGAGAGGGTTGGCTCGAGTGGTCAAACTCTAACATGGACTTGATGTAAGTGTGCTTCACGTTCACAGATGCTACTTCACATGCTTGAGAGGCAAACATGATTAGTGTCGATTGGTTTTCTTCTCGGGAAACAATTCTTATGTTCTCGATTTCCAGAATGTTACTGTGATATCAAAAATCGTGCCGTTCATGTTCATCATGATTAAATCACCCACATGTTTACAGCCAACGCAAAGTGTTAATGATCGAGATTAGTCCAAAAGCTAATTTTCACAATGTTAGCGAATCACTCTATTGCATGTTGTGGAAGGTTTAACTTGGAGAAAATATCCAAACATTAATGGAGACAGTCGACATTGTCCCCCTCGAAGCTAAATAGAACACCCAGATGGCGATGTAAAGCTTGAGGGCATGGCGTTAAGTGGGTTGGCTCGAGTGGTCAAACTCTAACATGAACTTGATGTAAGTGTGCTTCACCTTTACAGATGCTACTTGAGAAGTGTCGATTCTTTTTCTTCTCTGGGAACTTCTGTCAGTTTATTGACTTCCAGAAAGTTAATGTGACTTTGAAAATCGTGTCGTTCACGTTCTCGAGAACTTAAACACTCACATGTTTATAGCCAGCGCAAAGTGTCAATGATCAAGATTGGTCTAAAACATAGTTTTGAAATACCAGCGAATTATTCCATTGCATGTCGTGGAGGGTTTATACTTGAGGAATTATCCAAACATTAATATAAACAGTGTACATTTACTCCTCGGACCCAAATAGAAGACCAAGATGGATCAGTCATAACCTAAGGGCACGGCGTTAAGTGGGTTGGCTCGAGTGGTCAGACTCTAGCATAAACTTGACGTAAGTGTGCTACACTTTCGCAGTTGCTATTTTAGAAGCAAACATAAGTAGTGTCAATTGATTTTCTTTTTGGGAACATCTCTCAGTTTCTTAACTTCCAGAAAGTTAATGTGACTTCAGGAATCGTGGCTGCAATGTTCTCGAATGCAAATATTTTGTTTTCGAAATTGGTGGACGATAGCCTGTGGATGGTAGTGCGCTTCTGATGTGCGCAACAGGTAACCAGTATGCAACTGATGTGCGCATCATTTGTTGCACACATTACACGCGCACTCGTTTTCAAACCGTCCACAAGCTTCCGTATACCAGTTTCAAAACCCCACTAATGAAATTCAGAGCACGGAAGGAACACGCCTGACTGACGATAACATGCGTACACGTCTAGCTTTATTAACCAGTCCAGACGGATTAAAAGTCAATAAGTTTAATGCCAGATAAACGTTTTCATCGCACGTGTTAACAGCGTGTTAACAATTTCACTTACGTTAGTCATTGAGAACAATTAACCGCAAATGCCTTCTTGACAGAAGGAACAAAAGATTTGGACAAAGTAAACAACTTCAGTCAGGCCTTTAAGTTAGCTTGACGAACGAAAATGGTAGCTTCCATGTTTATTCACTAAATAGGTGCGATACATGTTCAAAATTTCTCTACAGCGATCGAAATTTCGTTTGTGTTTCCCGAGCTATTGGGCGTACGTGAATGTAAGTTGTTTAATTTGTCCAAGTCCTTTGTTATTTCTGTTTACAATGAACAATGGGTGAGTATTTACACTGTCACCTCGAGGGTTCGAAGTTAAATGGATTTTGGTCGACAACTGTAACATCGGCCTGAAGGGTAAGCGTCCTTGAACCTCAAATTGTTATTTGAGAAGCAAACTTGAAACATGTTCTCTCGAGGCCTTCCAAAATCTTGACATGCCAACACAAATAGGGCATTGTGTTCGATGGTTTTCCCACTCAAGGGTCTCTGTCATTTAGTTCAGATCGATTTGAATCCAACCCCTACATAATCGTGATCAATTCCCTCCAAATAAATCATGCACTGTAGAGATCGAGGTCTAACGAGTTTTGAATTTCAGGTTCTGACCGTCTTCCTCTTTCAGGTTCAATAACACGAGTAGAAGACATGGTAAATCAAGTGTACGAGAATCATACGAGAATTAATACACAGGGGAGACATTAAACTAACGCTTGAATCTATGTGTATCGAGCGTATTCAAACGTCAGAAAGCGACTCATGTTATCTCTGCACCCGCGTCATGTATAATGTTTGTTGCGTATGACCTTTTATCTTTATAAAAATGGGGCAAAAGCTTACCAAACACCGAGTAGCATACTGTCCACATTTTTTGGTTAAAGCATGCCCAACTAATGGGAGTAATTCCTTAAATTTCACCATGGTTATATAGTTGTGGGTAAGAAATTGCCCAACGAAAGGTAAATGAAAAAAAAAATACAATGATTTGGACGAAGCTTAAACCCATAGATCAGTTTTGGGAGAGATGGCGCTTCATACATTTTAATACTTTGTGAGCTGCAGTAAAAGCTTTACGATAATGTAGTTTTTCAAAAACAAATTGGGGCATGTTATAGTTTGTTTGAACAAAATCGACCAAGAATTGGCTTAATTATCGCGAAAATAAAAATGACGACGCGCGTCGCGCTCCCCAACACAACATCGCTTCATGTACAAAATGGAGGCGAACTCACACGCTGCACACAATACCAGCCCCGTGCGATTGATTTAGCGTACCGTAGGCATAACGGCTGATTGGCATTGTCAAAGTAAAAGATGCCAGAATACGTACGAAAATCTTTTTCTAATCTTTATAGTTTAGAGTTACATTTAGGCATGTAAAACGATTTTTTAAATACATCAGCTCGTTTGACATCAATTTCTGCAGCCCGATAGTTACAAATCTATACCTTTAATCTTTTGTTATGCGAACAGTATTTGGCCATAAAATGAATAGATTTCTTTCCAGCTTTTTAAGAGTGGACGTAAGTGGGCAAGTTGTAAATGAGTCTGTGTAAAATTTAGGGAGGAAGAGCACTAGTCTAGTCTTTTGTGTCATTGACTAGCGCCGAGACCTGCTCTACTCCTGAACTATATTGAAATCCTTGACATGCCACTACAAATAGGGCATTGATTTTGGTTGGTTTTGTTTTGTTTTATTTTCCGTGAAGTAAATTGATGATGTCGAGTAAACCTGATAGTTTTTCAATAGTTCACGTCGTTTCCAATACCAAGCTGGCCATTACATGACCAACTTCCATCCACTCAGTTTGATCGAAGTAGGTTTTCTAAATTCGTGAAGGGACGCTTATGGAAAACGAGTGCGCATTGATTTGCGCATTTAGTCACAAGTGCGCATTGATCTGCGCATTTAGTGACAAGTGCGCAACTGATCTGCCCATCGTTACATGCGTACATCAGATGCGCATTCGTTTTTTTTTCACCGTCCACAATATATCGTTCACCGATTTCAAAAACTCACTATTGAATTACAGAAATAAGAACCTCTCTAAATGGGGAGACAAAACATTTTGACCTCAAGGGATTTCGCGAGCATACTCTCAAGCGGAAAGGCGGTGTGGGTTTCTTAAGAAGATTTGGCTAAGTAGCAGACAAGCCTGAAGTCATTACCAATGTTGCAGTCACACCCACAGGCTAAACCAATCTTGCTGCAAAACTGAATCATCTGAAAATCAAACTATGAACCATGAATTTTTCTTTTTCGTTGAATCACTTAAAGGGGAACTACACTCAGACATTAATTTGCTATCATTAAATGACGAAAAATAAGATGAACGAACTGTGAAAATTTAAGTAAAATCGGACAACCCATTCAAAAGTTATGAATTTTCAAAGTTTTGATTTGCCCCCCTCATGGGCTCCTGAAATTGGCAAACGTCCATGCACAAAATGGCTGCCAACATGGAGAACTCTTCATTCGCTTTGTACACACAATTTCACATTGTCCTCTTTTTCCAGAAAAGTTGACAATAGGTTGTATTGTTGTATAGTTGAGACTGTTAAAAAAAAAACCCTCCGAACATCTGATTTCAAACGGAATAATTGAGACAGTAATAATTAAGAATTTGTTGATGTGGGTTGAGAGCAGGGTGTGGGTTGGCTGTTAGTGTGACCGTCCTATTACATAGGAACCAATTATTATCATATTAATCTAGATTCAGATTCAGATTCAGATATTTGTTATTTTTCACTCAAATCATAACAATTACAATTTAACAAAAAAATTACATGGATATAAAAGAAAAATATAAGAGTAAGATAAAATAACAAATATATTAACACGTTGCATTTGAAATTATGTTGAGTAAAAACAGAGGCATCCAAAGAAAAGCTTAGCTTGTTTGGGTATGATATACGCACCAGTATATGAGCGAGACATCATTTTGGAAAGCATTTCCTTATGTGTAATGAAAGTTTTTGGTATTTTCTTATCCTCGGTGCGCCACCAACTGTGGTTTTGAGAAAATCGGACCATAGTTTTCGTAAGTAAAAAATATGTTAAAATGATTCATAGATAAAATGATAAATGGGTGAAAAACGAAAGCCATTTAAGCACCGGTAGCCGATTAGGTTTGTAAAAAAATGAAATCATTTTCCATAAGCCAATAAGTAGTAAAGAAAGCAACGGCAATTTTAGGATTACTTGCTGAGGAAGATATGAACATTTCCCGAAAATCTGAGAAATTGTGCAATATTTTGTCTTCAAGCAGGAGGTACATAGCATCCTGCTGTGGAAATAAAACAATATCAATTTATTTTCTATGAATAGGTCTAATATGGTCGATCTGTTGTCAATCATTTCACGTTTCAATCGTTCAATTTCATCAAAACCTATTCACAACGACTTCACGCTTGTCCGCTACTTAGCCAAATCTTCTTAAGAAACCCACACTGCTAGGCCGACAGTGGGGTGATGGCGGAGGGGGTTGGGGGATGCGTGTATTAAGATTTTTACATATCTACTAACTGAAAAAATCGAGCTGCAGCTTATTCCCCTCCCCCCCCCCCCCCTGTCCTAATGTAAAAGATGTAATGTTGCATTACTTGTCCCAGTTGTGATATATTGTTTTTCTTGGAAATCTTAATTCCTTTCTTCTTTTATTTTTCTTTATTCCTACGGCATTCAAATCGCATTGCGTGTAAAAGAAAGAACATATAAGCAGGCAAAAATAAAAATTCAACAAAGCTGAAATTCACCAAAGCTCATTCCCTCGAAAAAGTCCATGAATAATCAACAATGCTCGTTTCCCTTTTCGAGGATGCAATGAATACCTCGGCCTAAATAATGTTGCAATACTCCTCCACTCCGTGCTAAGAAGACTGTATCTGAAATCGACTTTTTAAGCAAAATACGTTTCATGTTACATATAGATTGTGATTAAAGAACAGTCCTAGATACCAAAAATACAACAATAAAAAGCAACGTTTCTTTATAGAATAATTAAAAGCAGAGCTCTAAACTCGATATGCTATTTTCGTGGGAAAAATATTTTTGCAAAACAAGACCAAACAAAGCAGCTTGATATCAACGAAAAATCAATTTGTTTTAAAATAAACCCATTTTCCTTTCCTGCAAATACAATGGAGCACTAAAAATATTAGAACAGGTGTTTCACTTCCTTTTGCATTCGGGTTTATGTATAGAATTGAACAGGCGAGTTGGAGGGCAATCTGAGCCTACGGCCATGTTGGCGCTTTCTTTCGCTGCGTCAAAATTTATGAATAGTTTGAAGGTTTTATCGTACACCCCTCAGAGATTCATCATGGCAAAGGTCGACTCACACCTTTGCGTTTTTAGCATGCGTCGGTCTAGCGTACTTTAAAATTAAAAACGCTCCCTGAACACACAAACGCAGGTAATACGGTGGACAAACGCTAGATGTACACTCCTGGGAGCAAGCCGAACGTCAGTCCACCATCTGATCCATGTACGCTGTGCGTCCGGGGAGCGTTTTCAATTTCCAAATACGCTGGGCCGACGCAGGCTAAAACGCAAAGATGTGAGTCGGACTTTACCCGAATAGGTATGCACCTGTCTCAAGAGTCCGTTTACGCGAAAAAAAATCTAGGCACCAATTACTTGACAAATTTTAGGAACTCCCTGAGGTTCTAGACGATTGCCATTTTCCCCCTTGTGCGATTACACTATAATGAATATTTCTCACGCGATACTTTATTAAGTCATTGGGTACTAAATTCTGTATTTCCCATAGACTTCGTGCAGGTACAGTCCATTGCAAGTAGTCAACGGGTTAATAGATATAGAGTCAATACGATAGACGTGTGGAAAAGATGCCTCCAAGCAGTTCCAAGCAGTAATTGCTTCTCGTGAAATGGTCAGTTTTTTCCATCTCTTTCTTCCATGAATTAATTAGGTTGACCTCAAGTTTAACGATCTCTTGCATTACCTTTAAATTGTGAATCGGTTTCCGGTGCAAGGGAAATAAGCGAAATGCGGAGCGATGTAGTGGATTGGAATGTTACCTCTCAACTAGAAGGTCAGCGGTTCGAATCGTAACCATGGTGTTAGTTTCCTTCCTTAAGACATTTATCCACACTTTGCTGCACTTAACGAAGGTGTTTAAATTGTTTATTGGTGGGTTATGAATATTGTCGCATGGTTGTGGTTGATATGTATTCTTTGCATACATTACGTGTTGCTACGTCGGGCTAGCCAAAGGCAAGCTTTCGGGTCGTCACGAACAACCCATGTGTATAGAACACGCATAAAGTTTGCATCGATTAGTAAACCCGCAAATTTCTTTCGATTTTGAAGTAGTAACAATTTCGCGAGCCGAATTCCTACGCACGGAATCATTATATTAAAAGGCATGATTCTGCAAAAGGACGTTTCGTTTTGTGGACCCCAAATCTACCGTAATGCTTTTACTTATTCCCTGACACTGTCCCAGCCCTCAAAAAGAGGAATACTACTGAATGGCTAATTTGAAGTTCTGGTCACAGATGGATGGGGAAGCGGTTACTGACCAAGAATTCTGGCCATTTATTAAAGGGGAGCCCACCCCTAGAATCATCTTGCTTTGCTTGAATGGAGAAGACTCGGATGAACAAATTGTGAAAACTTGAGCAAAATCTGAAAATCTGTTCAAAAGTTGTGAATTTTCAAACACTCAGTTACATCATGATCCTAAGTCTGGATCCGTGCGGTCGGCAACTTTGGCAGAGTGTGTGACGTACTGTGATTCATAACTCGCAATTCACTTCGTACATATTCTTTTTATTGACGGATGAATATGAAATTTAGAATAAGGATTCATCATTATTCTTTCCAAGTACATGCAGAATCGATAAAGGCATTACAAAATTTCGATGACTTTTCTTTTTGAAAAGCAGGAAATGTGAATTTTCGTATACAAAGTAAAAAGGAGTTATCCCACATGACGTCACAGTTTCCGTCAATTTCAATCAGAAACGTGGATCGGCATATATTTAGGAATTTGGCACTTTTGAACGAACTGTCCCATTTTTTTCAAATGTTAAATGTCAGATTGTTTATCTGATTGCTATAATTTCAGGGGTTGGTTCCCCTTTAAGATATTTCAGCAGTTCGGATTTTATTGATTAAGAGTGATATATGATGAGCTGTGAACATGTAAGGGTATCAATTGGCCGTGATATCTGTCAAATCTCACGCCCAAACAGTAATAAAAACCTTTGGTTAAACAGCTTAATGTCGCTACCCATTGAGGAAGAAATTCGAGTGAGTTTATCTGGAAAGAGCGAATAGATGGAAGGAGAAAAAAGGGAAACAATAGAAGAAGAGGAAGAGGGGGAAAGACGTCAGAGAAGAAGGAGAAGATGAAGAAGAAGAAGAAGAAGAAAAAGAAGAAACAAGGAGGAGGAGAAATGATGAATTAATTAGATATCTCAAGCTCCATCTCTCCTAAAAACGTATCTATTCATATTTAGTTTGTACGTCTTTGATTGATCTTGCTTTATTTTCTTCTCGTTTACTTCTCTTTTGCTATCATTCGAAGCAAAGCTGTCGTGTTTTATTAAGTGATGCTCATTTTTGTCTATAAAGGCCGACTCACATCTTTGCGTTTTTATCCTGCATCCACATAGCATTTTTAAAAATAAAATCGCTCCCTGGACGCACGGTAAACGCAGGTCAGACAGTGGACAGACGATCGGCTTGCGCTTAAGAAACGTACGCCGAACGTCAACCACCTCTTGACCTGCGTCTTTGTCCATCCAGGAAGCGTTTTTAATTGTCAAAAACGCTGAGCCGACGCAGCTAAAAATGTAAAGATATCAGGCGGCCTTTAGGTTTCTGAATTCGAGGATCAGCCACTATCACTTCATCAGCCATAAGAAAACAGACTCCCAAGCACAGGCTGCGAATCAATTTTCTCATGTCCTGATTAATCAAGCGACTAATTCGCATTGATTATACATTGAATGGTCGTAATTAGGGCTTAATACATCGTCGTCACGTCGACAAAGCTTTCCCATCTTCTCTGACCTAATTGTTTTGACAAATCTGCTGGGCAAGGCCTGAGGAAAACCCGATGACATTTGCTGAGAATAACGATTCTCTTTGTTAAAGGTAGAAGACTGCTTTTTCATGGAGTAAAACTATTATACTTCAAACACGTTGGCCATTCATTATATCGTCCGTTTTTTCACGAAGTGACGGGAGCCAGAGGATATTGTTACACCAAATGAGTTATACACCCATTCGAACGTGTCCTTATATAGAATTAACACCTTATGTGATATCATGCTCGTTGAATTGGCGCTATGTCGGAAATTATCTATATTCATGCAACAATACACTTGGCTCCCGTCACTTCGTGAAAACACGGACAATGTACACTAACCATACCTCCTATAAAATCTATAAAATAGTCTAGAACATTTAATTCGAATGAAAACCCATCTTTCATTTATCCTCTCCAGCCAGTGATACTCATAGCGCAACACAAATTATTCGATCATACACATGCAATCTAACTCTATATACAGTACACTGCAAAAACGCTGGTGTTAAATTGAACACCATAGGTCCACACCAGAAAAAAGTTAAAATAATATTATATATGATATTATTTTAACACTTTTCTGGTGTGGACCTATGGTGTTAAATTTAACACCAGCGTTTTTGCAGTGTAGGCTGCAGACTAGAGACACTCTGGTTCAGTTTCCATAATTTGCAAATTGAACGATCCAAAATCTGCAGTAAGAGGTAATTTCCCTATATCATGAAAGGCAAAACAGTTTAACCACATAAGTCTAAGTGATATAGTCTCTAACTATACACTCTTTTTTATGTACTGCGCAATCGCAGCAGCAACATTCCAGTGCTCTACTGTATATCACTTGGAAATGATTCATTTCAAATATTTATTCAATTATTGATATAATTACTATTAATACTTTTCAAATAGCCAGTTTTGAAGAGGAAAATCGGTCTTTACCTCAAATCTTGCGCCCTTTTTTACCTCAAATTTGGTGCCCCCTAGCTCAAGCTCGGGGTGCTAGCGCCCCAAGCACCCCATGCTGCGCGCATGCCGTGCTTTGAATCTTATTGAAATAGACATAGAACACTATCTACGAAACCCACTGCGACCCGCCATTATCTGTGGTAGATGTGGAACTATTATCCGATCTGAAATCTGTGGAAGATGTGAATCTACTGAAGGATCGGTTTGGGTTACGTTTGGAATGGGATGTTTTGAGTGTTTGTGGGGGTTTTCTTTATACATGCACTCAACTTCGTTCAGCAACTCTCGCATCAAATTAAAAAAAAATATTCGGAGCACCAACTGATCATTTTGGAAGGGAACTTCACCCAGATATTTATATACTTTCAGTAGTTTTCAGTAGATGGAAGAAAAATGCAATTATCACAATGTGGCAATTTGAGCAGAATCCGACGATTCGTTCGAAAGTTGGGGTGGATATTTTTAGTTTTTCTATGGTCAGGCACATAACTTAGAATTTTACACAACATGCCTCATGAATTTCATTCTACTGGAAGATGTTACGTGCAGTATCTATTTATCCCACCATGACCCGCCATTATTTGTGGTAGATATGGGACTATTATCCGATCTGAACTCTGGGAAAATGGCTGGGATTCGAACCTACGAACCTCAGTTTGAAAGGCAAGAGTCAGAACCACTTCATCACGACTCTTCGCCCCCAAACTAGTTTCAAATAATGGTATTATTATATTGTTTGCCCCACTCGCAATTCTTGAACTTCATTATCCCTCTCTTTGGGAGGAGGATATGTTTAAGAAATCAACGGCCATACACATTACTTGCAATACGCAACATGCATCGTCCATTGTATCTTATTTGAAGAGGCACACTTTAGTATCTTGGTAACCCACCACAGCCCGCCATTATCCGCGGTGGATGCGGAACTATTATCCGATCTGAAATCTGTGGAAGATGTGAAGCTACTGAAGGATCGGTTCTGGTTACGTTTGGAATAGGATGTTTTGATTGTTTGTGGGGGGTTTCTCTTCATGCATGCACTCAACTTCGTTCAGCAACTATCGCATCAAATTTAAAAAGAAAATATTGGGAGCACCAACCGCTCATTTTGAAGAGATATTTGAAGGAAGATGGTTATGTACTTTCAGTACATGGAAGAAAAATGCGATTATCACAATGTGGTAGTTTGAGCAGAATCCGAAAATTCATTCCAAAGTTGGGGTGGATATTTTGGGGTTTTCTATGGTCAGTCACATAACTTAGAATACACAACATGCCCCATGGATTGCATTCTATTGGAAGAGGCATATCACAGTATCGACGTAACCTACCATGACCTGCCACTATCTGTGATAGATGTGGAACTATTTTCTGATCTAAACTCTGTGAAAATGACTGGGATTCGAACCTACGACCCTCAGTTTGAAAGGCAGGAGTCAGAACCACTTCATCACGACCCCTTCGCTCCAAAACTGCACTCTAAAAACAACCTACTCATTTTTTTTTATTAGATCGTTTTATGATATGATTATGAAATAGAAACTAATCATTCTGAAATGGATTTATAATCATATGTGACTTGTATTAATTTGTTTAATTGAATCTAATCATTTTGATTAGATTACCAGGTGTCCCCGTTTGTATTGTTTTCCTAATCAAATTTGATTAGATTCTAATCGAATTTGATTAGTTTGTTTTTAGAGTGTGGTTTCAAGTAAATGGTATTATTATATTGTTTTCCCCACATGCAATTCTCAACGTTCCTCTTTCTATCTCTTTGGCGGGAGGGGGATATTCTCAAGAAAACTACGGCCAAGCAAATAACTTGCAATATGCAGCATGCCCAGTGCATTGAATCTCATTTGAAGAGGCACACCTTAGTATATTGGTAGCCCACCACGGCCCGGCGTTATCTGTGGTGGATGTGAAATTATTATCTGATCTGAAATCTAGGAAGATATGGAGCTATTCAAGGACCGTTTGGGTAATGTTTCAAATGTGACGTCTTATTAAGTGCATGCACCTAACTTCTTTCAGCAAAATTGCAGCACCAGTCAATCATTTTACAAAATAGATTTCATATTTAAGGATTTATTTCAGCTTCAGCAAACTAAAAAAAAATGTTCGCCTCATATTTTGCACC
>BQKZ01002519.1:60407-79666 GCA_036244855.1 Temnopleurus reevesii
CCCCCCCTCCCATGGTGCGCGCATGCCGTATATACTTTATATTGCCTCTTAGTTGAAGAGACATACTACATTATCTACGTAACCCGCCGTAACCCGCCGTTACCCGCCGTGACCCGCCATTATCTGTGGTAGATGTGGAATTATTATCTGATCTGAAATCTAGAGAAGATTTGAAGCTACTGAAGGATCGCTTGGGTACTGTTTCAAGTGTGACGTCTTAAGTGCATGCACCTAACTTCTTTCAGAAAAAAATGCAGCATCAGTCAATCATTTTACAAAATAAATCATGGATTTGACGATGTATTTCAGCTTCAACAAATGAATATGTATCTTTCCATCACATATTATGTATGGTAAGCCTGCTTTGCATTATTATCCTGGCTTTAGCGCACTTAGCATTTCGAGGAATAAATATTCCTGCCAGGTATCCATTTACCTCACCTGGGTTGGGTGCAGCACAATGTGGATTAATTTCTTGCAGAAGTAAATTAACGCAATTTCTACTATATTTGCCAGCATGTAAATAAACCCAAACAAGTTTATCATGTCGTGAAAGGTATGGACATTTTTTCTTTAAAAATGTGGAATTTCTAGTGACGCCTTATAAACTATTTCCGGAAAGTTAAGTGGGCCATAAACAATAGAACCGTACGCCGTACATTCAACTGTGCGGACACAGTAATCTCAAGCCGGTTCTGATTTGAATAGCACTACAAAAGACCATTGAAATTGCGTTCGACTTAGTTTTTCGAGTATAGTTTATATCGTGTTCAAAACAAAATACTTAAAAGTTGATGAAATCCCGTGGAAGCACAATACAGTGATGTAAGTCAGCCAAAACTAGTTTTCAAAGGCATTGACTAGCTTAGTAACATTCATTTATGCGCCCTTTGAATTTGGGAACTCAAATATCTGAGTCGAGTTTCATGGTGAAGCGGTAAAGGGGATAACAACGTTACATGGACTATTCATGGAACAAATTACCCAACCATATGAAAATCCAACGCAACGATGCAAGTCAGTCAATAAGGCTTTTCAAAAGCATAGATTAGCTTAGTAACATTCATTTATGCGCCATTCGAATTTTGGGAATTCAGACACGTGACTTGGAAACGTCCGCGCATATGAACATGTGATGTGGATCCTTTTAAAAGTAACGAGTGTGCTTTCGACCTGTCAAGCTAGAGGCTTATCAGGCACGAGACAACTCTACCTTCACTGTAAGTAATTCACGAATGAAACGAATAACTCATTCAAGGGAAGGAGGCGAGCCCCTCAACCTCAAAATCATGTGGACATGGGTTTGATTCCTTGCGAGGAGGAAGTGCCGTAAAATACAAACCCCTACACCCAGTCTTAAGAAGTTTTGTTATTTAGCTCTCTTCATTTGTTTTTGAGGGGCGGGTATTTTCTTTTTCTTTTGTCTTGCTTTGTGTGTGTATTCTTTTATCTGATGTATTTTTGTTTATTTTGTTATCGTCATTGTGTTGTCTGTTTGTTTGTTTATTCGTTGTTCTTGTTTGATTGCTTGTTTGATTCTAAAGCTTGTTTTGTTTGTTTGTTCTGATTGCCAAACCGTCAACGGAAATAATCAGTAATTCCCCCCATTAAAAAAATGTTTATTTCTCTTTGCGGATAATACCTCTAGATTGAACTCGCTGGAAAGCCTGTTTCAAAGTATTGAAATACACCTAACTATTAATGAATCGGAGGGATATTTAATTATATTTTATTACGAAAAAAACACAAGCATTTTCCACCTGGCAATCATGGCAATCGCATCTATCAGGCGCGAGACAGCTCTATCCTCACTGGAAGTACATCACGAATGAAACGAATTACTCTTATAAGCATTCAAGGGGGGGGGGGGGGGGGGTAGTATCTGAGCCCTCTCAACCCCAAACATTTTCGGGCATGTGTTTGATTCCTTGCGAAGAGGCAGTGGTGTCGTACAATTATAATCCCCTGCACCCTCAACCTTAAGATTTGAGAAGTTGTGTTATTCATTGTATGGTTGTTGCTGTTGTTGTTTGTTCTTATGTTACTGTTTTGACTTTACTTTGTTATGTTTTTGTACTTGTTCGTGTGTTTGATTCTTTGTTAGTTTTGTTTAGTTGCCAAATCACCAACGGGAGTATCTGAGCCCTCTCAACCCCAAACATTTTCGGGCATGTGTTTGATTCCTTGCGAAGAGGCAGTGGTGTCGTGCAATTATAATCCCCTGCACCCTCAACCTTAAGACTTGAGAAGTTTTGTTATTCATTTCATGGTTGTTGCTGTTGTTGTTTGTTCTTGTGTTACTGTTTTGACTTTACTTTTTTTATGTTTTTGTACTTGTTCGTGTGTTTGATTCTTTGTTAGTTTTGCTTAGTTGCCAAACCATGAACGGGAGAACCAGTTAGATTGTGGACAATGCCTCCAGATTGAACGCCCAGGAAACTGTTTCAAAGCATAGAAATGCACTTAAAACATGATGTGAACTATTTCCGCAAAAAAAAAATGTCGAACGCTAACTAAATGCTCTTTTGCCATGTTTGCAATGCTATTGAATTCGGAACAGGTGTGTTATTGTTATGTCCGCACAGTTCAATACAGGACATATGGATCTATTGTTCTATGACATCCTTTATTTCAAATAGAAAAATATATCATATCGTGTTATAATTATGGATGAAGCCGAATCCGAGTACGGCACCCGAGTGAAATATGTTTATTATCCCCTTAGATTCATGTGTTTTTCCCACCTGCTATGCCAACCTATCAAGCACGAGACATATACTCTCCCTGACAGCGCATCGTGAATGCAACTGATGACTTATTTGGGAGTGCATTTCTCCCCACAGGGGTATGTTCTAGAATCAAGATGCTGTTTCAGCGCGTGGAAATGCACGTATTTAGGATAAAGTTTGAGTATGATCTTTCACATTGAAAGACTTGAAGAGATTGTATAATTTTGTTTTTGTTAAAAGTGCTCAACTGCCAGATTTTAAATGCTACGTAAAAGATTGACGGTGTATGTGAAATGTTAGGCTTCAAATTTAATGTTAAAGGAAAAATAAAATACCACCTACTAATAGGTCAAGTGTGCAGTAAGAAAGCGACAGTAGTAATAATAATAATAATACACTACATTTATATAGCGATTGTTAAATACGAGGTATTCCTCTAAGCGCTCTGTGCATTATTACCCGGCTATAGCATGACTAACATTCGGCGTTCACTGCATTCAAGGATTTTTTTTCCTACCGGTACCCATTCACCTCACCTGGGTTGATTGCAGCACAATGCGGATACATTTCTTGCTGAAGGAAATTGACGCCATGGATTGGACTCGAACCTACGACCTTCGGGTTGAAAGGCGAGAGTCAGAACCACTACACCACGACGCCTCCGTAGTATGCTTAAATTTAATTTTCATCTTGATAAACCTTGTAAAATGTTTTTCTTTTATTTTACATTCTTTGCTGCTTTTCATCAATCTGCATGCAATACCATAGGTCAGCCACCTTGATTCAACAATATTTTGAATCAAAATCTTAATGTGCGACAATATCTTACAGCGCAAGAGCATACGTTTTGGAATGGCATTTAAGGTGCAAATTTTATGGCATTAAGAATGCCGTAGTTGGCCATTCCTAGTGTCAAAATACCCCATTATTTTCAGAGTATAGTGTGTTTTGTTTCCTTTTCACTCCAGGTCATGCAAATCCCGGGCCATAAATTCGAAAAAAAAGGTTGACAAACGAAGGCCTTTCTTTCCTAGAATGCTGCTAATGAATGCGAATTCCGAGCGACTAAAATAGATTAAGGACATTTATGGAAATTGGATGAACAAAATATCGCTTCTGCTTTCGGAGAACTGCAGAAATAAACATAAAACGAGTCGATGTATTTATAAATTGCTTTAGATACATAAAAATAAATATGGTATATAGAAGAAGAATTTTCACGCGTATTCTGTCATATTTTAGCTTAACGCGATATAAACTGTTTTCGAAAAATAAATTCGGTCGAAGTAGACTAGATCCGTTCGCCGTGAATAGAACTGTGCGGACACAACAATGACAAGCCGGTTACGATTTGGATAGCATTACAAAGAACCATTGAAATGGGACTTTATTTTTCGAAAATAGTTTATGTTGTGTTGCTCGAAAATGCAATAAAATCGTATTCCTTCAGACAGCTAGCTGAATGCACCGCCAGAAAAGCCTGGGCGAGATGAATGAAGCTTTTGGTGGTATTTGTGTCAATCGTGAATTCCCATTCACTTTGCATGTGGGGTGATGTACGAGTGAAGGAACGACGTACGCATGGCGTTATTTCTGTTCTGTGATAGTTAAACCATATCTGAGTCTATTTCATTCAAACAAACTTAGTTAGCACATGTTCTCTAAATTGTTATTGAAAAACTGTTAGGCGAATAATTTTGATAGAGCTCACATAATTATAATGGAATATTTGAAGCGCCATCTCTCCCAAAAACCAATCTATTCGTTTGAAGAAAGTAATGTTATACATTGCTTTTAAAGGCCCGGGTACACCAAACACGGCACGGCATTACGGCACAGTATTTACGCAATGTCTCCCCTGGGATTGGCCAAATGTTGACCATCCTTTGCGCGGAGGAGCGCACTGGCCAATAACAACCAAGATACAGCGTAAATGCCGTGCCGTGATGCCGTGCCATGTTTAGTGTGCCCGGGCTTTAGTTCAGTAGTATGATGCTCATTATGTCAAATATTGTTCATTTAGGGTGCCCCAGCTTTATCTACCCGTAGGGTGCAATTTTACACGCTGTCTACTTCTCCCTACTACTCACGTTATTTTTGCTCTGATCGTTTGCACCTTTCCTCCATTTTTCCTACTTTGGTGATATTCAGCATTCATGATGCAAGGGAGTGTATGCGCGTGTCTTTGGAATACTCTATGTTTGCGAAAGTTCTGGGTTCGCTCTTGCAATTAAAGCGATATTTAGTGAAGGTGCCTGTAAAACACAGTTGGCGACTACAAGCAACTGTTTGTCAATCCCTCACGACAAATCTGCGAATATTTTAGGACCTGTTAAAGTACCAGGTAATTTTATATTCAAACCATATTGTTGCTTGTTTGAAGGGTGCTGCGAATACAAAAAAAAAAAACAATGTTTGTGACTGTTTTGTAAGTGATAACATGTGTCAGCCCCAGCCCCCCCCCCCCAAAAAAAAAGGAATGAAAAATAAAATCTTAGTGAGAGCTTATTACGACCGTTTGCGAATGCTCACAAGTACTTTGCGAGTGATTGCGACCGTTTGGGAATGACCACAAGTGATTTGTGAAGGTTTGCGACTGTTTGGAATTTGGAATATGATTCTTTTCATATACATTGTTTTTGTCAAACAAATTATACAAAATAAATAAAATATGAATGATTTGATTACAATATTGAAACATTTATATGTCAAATAAACTAAATATTTGACAACAAAATACATAATCATTTTCTAAGCAAGGAATCATTATGAACCTATGCATATTCTAAACAAACGCAAACTTATAGATTTTATACAATAAATGTATTTTTAATGAACTGCCAATCAACGTAGAGGTCATTCAGAATGACCATAGGAACCTAGTTTTATGTTTGTGAAAAGACAAATTGTTAAAATAAAAACCTTCTTGCCACAATTAAACCCGCTTGTGAACAATCTTGCAAATGTTAACGACCCTTTAACCACCCTTTACGACCTCCGGTGATTTCCAAAATTCCCTATATTTGCAAAGGTCGCAGCTCAGTCTGTGAGCTACCCCGTAAAAGCCCTCTCACACCTCTCAAGACGGATGAAGGCTGACGAATTGACCACATTCGTAATGTATTTAAATTTTATGAAGACATCTTTGTCACACGCACAATAACAAAATATTTGTTTACCTGATATTGAATAATCGCATTTCAATTGCAGGAATCTGGACAGCATGCAGTGGTTGTTGCTAGATTAGTCAAGGTATAATGTTTGTCCAGCCTAGCAACGTGAATGTATGCAAGGGGCATTCTGACAATTGTACTCTCATTATTTTCTGACGGCTGAATACATAGTTCGTCTTGGGGCGAGTCTAAATAAATTTGAATACGTTATAAAAGTAGCCTGTTGAAAAAAATACGGAAGCTCATACGTGCATCATAAAATCAAGTCCTTCAACTTTTTTTCCTTCTCGTCCGTTAGAATGCGCCTTGGCGAGATGAACAACTCGCCTTTGCGTTGCACGTATAAGCTTCTGTGTTTTTTTTTTCCATTTCGCCAGTCCTCGCCCGCCTCAAATCGCATAGGTGTGAGGAGACTTATAAGGTTGATCTAACGCTTTTTATATGTTGCCAAATATTAACATATGCAGGGTCGAGTGACAACCCTGGCTTTCGCAGTGTAAACCGGGGTTTCACGTAAAAAAATATAATGAAACATTTTTATATAGCGCATAACACAATCATGCGAAAGTCCCTAAGCGCGTAAAAAACATAGAAAGAGAGAAAGAAGTCAGAGGAACTGGAATTATTTAGTGCCGGGAGCCAAAGGGTATCATTTCATGAGGACAAATGAATCCCGACATAGCACCAATTCAAGGGGCATCCTATCGAACAGCGTGTTGCTTCAATAGAAGGACACGTTACAATGGATTTGTAACTCCTTTCGTGTAACAATACCCGTCACGTCATGAAAATAAGGACGAAATGTTCAATAAAACGCATAGTTTGGCATCAACATAACTCTCCAGCTTTTTTTCAGAAACAGATTGACAGGTATAGCACTGTAAGTGACACCTAGACGTCAGTATTCGAGAAGGAATCGATACCTGGAGGGGACCAAACAGCATCGTTGAATCATTCATTGCAAGTAAAGGCCAACTCACACCTTTGCGTTTTACTCGGTGTCGGCCCAGCGTTTTCGAAAATCAAAACGCTTCCTGCGCGCGTTGATCAGACGATGGACTGACGTTCGGCATTCGCTTAAGAAGCGTACATCGAACGTCAGACCACCATATGACCTGCATCCTTGTACTCCAGGGAATGTTTTAATTGTCAAAAACGCTGGGCCCAAGCAGGCTATGAAGGTAAAGGTGTGAGTCGGCCTTCCTACTTGCGATTCTCCTGCGTGGGTAAATATGACAGCATTATGTGCAGAATTGTAGTATGTTTTCCGTGAAAGCTCAATTACACCGTTTCGTTCATAGCCAGCGCCTGCCCAGCGTTCGACACACCTAAGACGCCCCGTGAACGCAAAGATAAGTAGAAAAGGTGTTTCGCTAACTTCATGGGGTGACTCATACCTTTATTTGTATCAATATTATTTCTAGCCTGCACCAGCAAAGCACTTTTTAAAGTCCAAGTTTTTACTTTCCGCTGGCGCACAAAAAAAAGTAATACGTAGATCAGACGGGGGGGGGGCTTTTAGTTTGCGCTCTCTTGAGTGTCATTTAGCCATTTTATGCGGGGACTTATGCGCCCTAGGGCAGCTATATAGCTCCACAAAGCGCAAATTACGAACTAATAAAAAGTATCAGAGAAATATCTACATTCGATTTTTCTTCCTCCTCTCTTTTTTTCCAATGGCCAAGTGACATTTCTGGTTTAAATGGACACTAATGGTACTCAATTGTAACCACTTGTGACTTGGCCATGCTCATTTTGATCCCGAATTGACGCAAATTTCCCCCTTTGAATTTGATTTTCAAAACGTGTGGCCAGTCAACAAATTTATATCGATCTTTTCCCCTCAAGATGTTGTATCATTGCGTTGGAGTGAATATTATTGTACTCTAGTTCCTCTATTAGGTGCCATATTTACACCCGTTTACATATTGTTTTGATTTCATCTTCTTAATGATACATGACATTTATAGAGCACACGTACCCCAAGACACATGACTGTGCAAAGTGCTCTTGGCGCTTTTACATTATCATTATACTGGTTGTAGCCATCGCCATTCCGGCGTCAGATCATTCCAAGAAACATGTTTGTTGGATATAATGCGTGATCATAGTCATGCTCAATTGGCGTTCATGTATATCATGTTGTAACATTAATCCCGATTTCAACCTTTATTTCAGAGTAATCTGAATTAAAAAAAAAGGACATTGTGGTCCCCTCATCCCACGTAAGGTGAATGGGGGACCGGTAGGAAGAAATTCCTTGAATACCATGACCTCCAAATGGTAGCCTTCCTATAGCCGGTTAATGATGCTCAGATTGCCTGGAAACACATAGTATCAAGTGCTTTCTTAATGTTGTTTATTATTATCATTATTGTTCTTATTATTGTTATTATTAGTGTTGTTGTTTTCATAACGTTTTGAGAAAATGGCAAAATGACAATGATATTGACATCAAAACTCACAACCAGGATTAGATTGATTATTTACGTGGAATGTACATGCAAAATGTGCGCTCTATAAAGGACTATGTCATATCTCTTTATTTATAATTTTGTTTCTGTCGTTCATTCCTACCTCTTCATTAATTCCAATTGTTTATTTTATTATAATCTTCCTAGATCTGAAAATCCTCCTCGACTCATACACAAACAATACCATCACAAAATATATAAGCAGTTCAACATTGTGGTTATTTAGTCTTCCCCATGACCATAGTCAGCTCATCAAAAAATATTCTCAAATAGCTTGCATGACCTTCCGATTTATAGGGTCAAAATGTTCCCCTGAACGAAATGATGTGTTCACATCTAACTTAGATCACAACTACCCCATTGTAAATTATATCAGAATTATACAGATAAATGGGAATAAATTTTCGGTATGAAATTGAAGTTCTATCAAAATTGTTTCAGGCAGGATTTATAGACAAATTACAGTTTAAAAACACACACACACACAGCGGTATTGTTAGCATGGTTTAACTTGACAACCTTAAATATACTCCCATATGTATCTTCCCATATCATTTACTAAATGACGATAGCCAAAGGATTGTGTTGTATGGAGGAAAATGAATGTATACATGACAACAAATCTACTACTATCCTATTGATTTCGAGGTAATTACTGAGAACACGGACTTTATGTCTGAAGTGTGTATTCATAATGGTCAGGATGCAGAAATTGATGTAAAATAAGCTGCTATATTCAGATTTTGGGTTTATATGCATAAAGATGTACGCAATTAGGAGATTTTCACATGTATTCTGGCTTATTTTGGTATGCAAATGCAACCAATACTGTTTCTACGGAACGCTAGAGGAATAGACCACCACCGTTGACAGGGGACAAGACGAATGGTTTACCGTCGACATTGTGTATAGACTCTGAATCCCCATTAATTTTTCGCGCGAAACGGAGTGCTGTTGAGGAAACCAATGCATTCGTATTTTACGGTGTACCTGCATGCTAAAGGACACATGAGGGAAAGCCAATAAGGAAAAAAGAAGAAAGAAAATAACTAGAATTTCTCAACTTTATCATTTCTTTAACATTCTACCGCTTCATGAGTGAATAATATCACATAGAGTTTTTAGTATAATAAAGCAATATGGACTAGCCTTGAGGGAGACACAACATGTATGGCCCTGAGTAGAATTGTATATACGACTCTACTCAGGGCCATAAATGTTGTGTCTCACGAAAGAGATAGTCCATATTGTTATTATTAACCAAATCAGACATCTAGAGCGAACAAAAAATCCATGAAATAAAAGAGTAACTTTACCAGCATTTCTTGCTTGATGAAATTACTTTGAAGTTTCCAGATTAAGCCGAAGATTTTTCTACGCAATATATTCCTTTAGAATTTTGGCTGCTTGTTTCGTTGCCTTCTTAATATTTTTAGCATTCATAATATTATCTTGCCAAATTCCATCGAATTCGTTGTCATCGAACGAAACAAACTTAATTCTTCGAACTGGGCGCTTCCATGTTTGTTTACAATCTGATGTCCACAAAGCACGTCGCGAGCTCAATGCACAAAAACTGCGCTGAATTTATGCACGTAAACCAATGGCAAAATTAAAAGCGGTTGCTCACGAGATCGCGGTCCGCGTATTTCGCATGTGAATTTATTGCCCGCTGTTTTTACACGCAAAATCCCATAGACATTTGACTGCGGGCAATAAAATAATGTATGGACCGCTCTGTCTTTCACGGGGCAATAAAGTGTAAAAATATTATGGCGCACATGTCTGATACGGTTGATGATACGTGTTATTGCAGTGGAACAATGTCTATAACCGTCACATAGCTATGAGCAGATGAGTTCTAAAGGAAAATAAGACGCTCTTCCAGGAACCCAAGCACAAAAAGTAGGATAACACCCAGTTCACATATCCCCCGGCTCATTTCATGTGTGAACAGTCGCAATTCACCCGGTATAATGTTTTGGGTTTTGGCTTGTCTATTTGAGAATCATCTTGAATCGTTGAATCGTCAAACCCCCATAGCAAATTCCCCACAGCGCAATGCAATCCAGCTGTGTTTACGTTTGACCGAATGCATGACCCAAACCCCAAAATATCCCGTTCTCCGGGAGAAAATAGAGGGTGTTTTCAATGGTGGACGGTGGCCGTACGTAGACGGTAGAAAACGAGTGCGCATTTGATCTGCGCATTAAATTACAAGCGCGCAAGTAATCTGCGCATCATTTGTCGTGCAAAGAAAAGCACACTCACTTTTACCGTCGACAATCCTACGACCACCAATTTCGAAAACCCACTAAACACGCGATATAATCTATTTCCGAAAAATTAAGTCGAATGCGAATTCCATGTTCCTTTGTAATGCTGTTCAAATCGGAACCGGTATGCGGTTTTTGTTTCCGCACAGTTCAATACACGGCGTACGGCTCTGTTGTCCATGACCGACGTTATTTTGCGGAAATAATTTATATCATGTTAAAGCCCAAGTATAGTCTTGGTAAAGATTAAGAAATATGAAGATTTGGGATGTTTAGCATGACAAAATTATTTTGCACTTTGAGACCATAGGATATTTTTAACGAACTGATTCTTTTGAAAATTTGAATTTGACCATTAATCATATTTAGCGCCCTCTCTTGGTTACAATAATATTTTGCTTGTTATCGGGCATATACAAAGGTATATCCAAGATTTGACAATATGGTGATAAAAAGGTTTGCCCAATAATAAAAATTTGACATTTTCATTCACTTATGTACATGAGAAGATGTCCTTTATCAAGTAAGAACATATTGACAGGTGTCGGGTGACACGACAATTAAATATTTTGCACATTTTAGATTATAGCTTTTCAAAAACTCGTTCATTTTTCGCACAATCTTCTTGTGCAATATGTGCTTGATACTATATTTCATTTTACATAGATTTGAAGACAAAATTTGTCGATAAAAATCTTCGCTTTTACCAAAACTTTATTTGAGTTGTATAAGTACCTTCGTGTGTGAACGGTTGCCCCTGGGAGAGATACGAATCTATTATCTATCCCCCAATCGCAGGGAGATGCATCCGGGAATGTGTAAACAACGACATACATAACAAAATAATATTGAAATCCTTTTCCTTTTAAGACATTATCTGCTAGATCAGCAAAGTCGAATCCATCTTTCATTAGCTAGAGTACGATGCGATAATGCGAGGGAGTGGCATTTACTTGCCGAGACGCCAAAGATTTCTACTATGAAATCAAAAGGTAGAAAAACTGGACAAAGTTAAACACCAAATTCAATCCCTCCATAGATATTATCTTTTTATTCTGTACTTGTTTTTATGTAAGTATCTCTTTGACATGCATAAAAGATCAGATATATGCTGTTTGGATCAATAAAAGTAAGCATGAAAAATATCGACAAATGATTAAAAAGTAAGATATACAAAGATAATATGAATACAATTCAAAATTATGTATAAAGACAGCTTAAACACGACTAAAATGAGAATTAAAATGTAACCTTATTCATTGAACTAATGAAATTAAACTTGAAATCATATTGACGAAAATGTTAAATTGAGTAAAGACAATACAATTGAGTAGAGGCAGCTAAAAACACACAAATATGCTTAGATAATGTTTTAACAAATAAAACCAGCTGATATTGATACTTAAACGAAGTGTGGCTTTATAAACAGTAGAACTGAGTGTTACTATTATTCAGAAAACATGTTTTACAGCTTTTCTTTTTTATTTTCTCTTTGCACAATGACTCGGGAACAAAAAATATTTTTTGGACGAGATTTCATAAGGGTTTGGATAGAAAGTTATTTATTCTGTCCAATCTCTTTGTCCTTGGGTTCCAAAGTGTTGTTGAGCTTACCAAAGATCATGAAACTAAGACTGATATATCTAGCTAATGTGCGAATGATGACTGACGATAATGTGTGAAGAAGGCTAGGGATCATTGGCCCAGACACGTTTTAAGGTTGAAAATATTACAATAACCATAAACACAGTTTGGGTGTAACTATGTTTGCAGGGAAATAATGCGAATCTTAACAAAAAATATCATTGGATGAGAGTAGGGGGTATAATAGATGTGATGCCCCATCCCTCACCTCCCAGTTACACGGAACTCGGCAAATATCTACGAGGCCCTCATCCCCATCCCTGGTAAAATAAAAAAAAATAAAATTAAAAAAATTCTGCATTTTGTACATTCTGAGATATTGACCATTTTACGTGATCAGAAACTAATAAGAAAATTAAGAAAATGTAAGCAAAAAATATGCAGTAAAAAATAATATTTTCAGAATGTCAGAAATTTGGTGTGTCAAATGATTAACGAATACTGACTACTTTTTTTCGCAAAATGAGACTAAAAGTTGGCAACAGTGCAGACATTGCGTTCTTACACTGGCAACTCTTTTGGTAGTTAAATGTTTATTGATTGATTGCCTGATTTACTTTCCACTATGTGTGTCTTTGAAGCACGATGACTACATTTGAATTATACATACTCGATTCCTTCTCACTTTACAACGTTTTCTATCGCAAAGCTTGGTTAACAAAGCAGAACTCCCTCTATAACCCTAACGTGCCCCAAAGGTCTTATGGTTGACTCACACATTTCCGCTTATACCCTACGTCTACCAACGTCCAAGCATGACGCTTTATGAAAGCAAATATACGGAATAGAGACGTTTGGCAGACATACGTCGTTATTACATATTTCTTGCAATTCTCTGATCCGTTCTTTGTTTTGTCCCACCCACTCCTCCAGTTGGTCATCTTTCCTTTGTTCAAGTATTGGGGTTCATTTATTTTTTCTTCCTTGCTCTGTGATTGGCTGCCCCTCACATTCTGTTCTCTCTTTCTCTCCACCTCCTCATTTAGCTTTTTCTATATACATGTGTGTTCCCTTGATTTCCTTCTCACTTTGCTAATAATAAAGATTCTGCTAGGATCGAAAGCTCAAGCTCTACTCTTACTTCAGTTTACTCCACATTTCTCCCATTTCTCCATTATGGAATAAGCAGTTTCCGGAGTTCTCCTTAATATTTATATATGTGAGTTCACAGAGCTCGATGAATACTGCGTAGATGTTTGCTATTTTTCGCAAATGTGTGCATCAGCCTTAACATAATGAATATTTCAGGCACCGGTGTTGTTTTTCCAAAAATGTAGGACAATCGTTACAAAAACATGAGCATGCATCCCTGGAAGAAATATTACAATCAGATGCAGTGAAGTTGTGGCTACAATAACTTAATTTTTTCCCCACTTTAGCACTTTAAAATGAATTCGTTTGTCTTGTTCCGTTCGTTTCATTTTAAGTACATTTTTGGTAAAAGCGAATAGTTTCATCGCCAAATTTTGTCTTCAAATCTATGTAAAAGGATATATAGTATCATGAACATGTTGCACAAAAGATTGTGCGAAAAATGAACAAGTTTTCGAAAAGCTATAACCTAAAATGTGCAAAATATTTCAGTGTCGTGTCCCCCGAGACGAATTCAATATTTTCTTTCTTAATAAAGGACAACTTCTCATGCACCGAATTGGATGAAAACATCAGAAAATATTATTTGTGTATTCCTTTTTATCATGGTTATTGTCAAATCTCGTAAATAACGTTGTATATGGCTGATAACAAGCAAAATATTAATATAACGACGAAAGGGCGCTAAATATGATTTAACGGTCAAATTCAAATTTTCAAAAGAATCAGCTCGTAAAAAAAGTTGCTATGGTCTCAAAATGTGAATAAAAATTATATGTCATGATAAACAACCTCAAAATTCACATTTCTTAATCTTTACCAAAACTATACTTGGGCTTTAATACACGCCTTTACAGTTGTTCATATCATAGAGTATGATGGGTAATCTATATAGTACGCAAGTGATGTTGTCATGTATGAACAACGTAAAATCTGTTGGTGTACTAAAAAGATTACCCGGCATGCTTAACGTTTAAAGCAACCATAAAGCCATGTTTTTTCTGGGTTTTTTTTTTTCTTTTCACTTATTTTCGATATATCTAATAATAATTATAATGATAAAAATTTATATGGCGCCAAATCCACCTTTTTAATAGAAAAAAAAATATGTGAAGATCTAGTGTAAATTATACACGAGACATAGTAGGGAAGGGAGAAGTGCAAGAAAAAGGACGAGGGGACGTAATTAATTATATGCGATGTTGGAAAGGTATTTGCAGAAAATATATATGCTCAACGCCTCCAGCACTTAACATGTAATTTATGTGTTGAGGAATTGGGTGATTCTATTCCGATTTAACATTTCTTTGATCACCAAAAGAGCTTTTGACGATTGTCGATTTCCGTTCCTTTTTTCAAATTGCATTTGAGGTCATATCAATCGTATGTTAAATAAAAAAAAAAAAAAACACATCTACGCAAGGGACGAATTTGATTAGTTTTTATAGAACACGATATAAACTATTTCGGCAAAATAAAGTGAGCCACTGACAATACATCCATAGGCCGTGTATTGAACTGTGTGGGCATAACAATCAGAAGCCGGTTCCGATCTGAATAGCAATACAAAGAAGCATCGTATTGGTATTTGGCTTCATTTTTGTAAAATAGTTTATATCGTGTTATGTTCTTGTTGTTATGCATGGTCCGATTCTGCAGCTGAAATAGATCGTTGAAAACTGACACAATAGCAAAGAGTTAATACTGATATATGATTCAAAGATCATACCAATGAACATAAAATCAAATATGGAAAACAAAAGTGTTATATTGTTTGCTTTTTAAAATGGAAATAAATCAATCAATCAAATCAAATTAAAGGGTTTCGAGAAAGTTGAAATCAATTACAAAGCAATTCCAAAATACAGCAACGGCCATGGAACAAATATTCTAATAGTTGTGTTCCCAGTTAGCTGCACTTTGCCATTGATCGCAGGTTTCTAGCAACATCTATTCAATGACAGTTATCAAGTAAGCAATGTTATTATATGTAATCAAGCGTTTACTTGTTTCTGTTGTTCCCATGGTAACTACAAAAGTCAAAGGAGGTTTACGCATACATATGTGTTTTCCTATCGCTCGCCTCAGATTTGCTCCAGTCTAAAAACCGTCTTGCACCTTTTCGTGCTAAGCTTGGAAATAAAAAAAAACGCTCCCTTGACGCACAGAGACGCAGGTAATATGGTAGACATACGTTCCGCGTACGCTCCTTGAGCGCAAGCCGAACGTCAGACCACCGTCCGATCCGCGTATGACGTGCGCACAGGGAGCAATTTTAATTTAAAAAAACGCTCGGCCGACGCATACTAAAAACGGAAAGGTAATGTGAGTCGGCCTTTAGAGATGTTCAGGCAGTACGCTCCAAAAAATATATTTCCGAATGTGATAATTTCTTTGCAGAATGTTTTTTTTTTATCAACCAGCGCTCAAGCGCCAAATTAACATAAAGAGATGCACTAGTATAAAAATATACAATGACTCTCGAGGTTCTGGTTTAAACTATTCGCACGAAAAAGCAATCAGATAGTACCATACTACCGAGGGCCAACGGCATGAGGGAGGTTGATACTATCTGATACTCATGAGTGCGAATAGTTTTAGCCAGTACCGAGAATCAAGTCATTGTATATTACTTTTATATCAATTCTTACAACAACAACATTAACAATAAAGTAGTCTATTGCAGCAAATTAAATAATCTTACCTTGTCTTAATGATAATTTGATAATCTGATAAATTTTTTGTCTAGTCTCTGGCTCGTCTTCTCGTTGAGCACATCATGCAAACGAAGCCCGCCAGAAGTTCCCCGTGCCGTGTAGCTGGGAAGCACTGTTTCTCTCGCGCGCGGACAGGTCTCTGAGTGCAGGCAGTGCGAGNTATGAAGTGTTGTAATTTTCAGCTTTGCCAGTTCGTGTACAAATTGGAAAAAAAACAACTTCCTGTCGTCTTCGAAAATATCTTAAAAAATTACGCAATTCACAAACATCAAATAAGACATAGAGAAAATCATGATGAGACCACACTTAGCACAAAATACATTCATATACTTAGGTCCCAACTACTGTAATTGTCTGGATATCAATATAAAACAAGCCTCAAGTCTGAACATACTTTAAATTAAGTTGAAAAGACATCTCCTTGATTCATATGCCCTTGCATCAGCAGTTTTGTTTACCTAATTTTTATTATAAATCGACATGATTTTTCACCAAAAAACATGTGTTTGCCAGGCATTCGCCTCACGAATCCTTGGTACAGTTGCGCCTGCCCTCTCTCACATATAGCTTCTCTCGCCCTTCTTCTTGTCTGTCTCTCTATCTCTGCCCCACCCTATAGTACTATTCATACCGTTTGTTAGATGTACAAAATATTACATCTCTTTGGTTGCATCTCCGTACTCCACCATTTCTTCATTTGCTACTTTTATCCTTAATCAAATTATCCCCTATTTCTTATTATTTACCTGAGTGTAACTTTAATCCGGGGTGTGCATATCACAAGCTTAGCTCTTTCCTGCACATCACTTCATTTCATAATCATTAATGATTGGTCGTTTAAATCAACCATTAATTTGCAAACAATGATCCTGTAAATATTTGTACGTGATTTTCCTTTGTAATTTGGTGTCAATTTATGTTTACTCGATATTGATCATACTTATTTCTTTATTTTATTGTTTGTTTGTTTTTAAACGGAAATGAATTAATAAATAAGATAAAATCACATTTTTAGGTGTTTCGAGAAACTTGCAATCAATTACAAAGCAATTCCAAAATACAGTAACGGCCATGGAACAAATATTCTGATAGTTGTGTTCCCAGTCAGCTGCACTTTGCCATTGATCGCAGGTTTCTAGCAACATCTATTTAATGACAGTTATCAAGTAAGCAATGTTATTAGATGTAATCAAGCGTTTACTTGTTTGTGTTGTTCCCATGGTAACTACAAAAAAAATCGAAGGAGATTTATGTACCAATATGTGTTTTCCTATCGCTCGCCTCAGATTTGCTCCAATTTAAAGACCGCCTTACACAGTTACACCTCTTCGTTTTTAACTTAGAAAAAAACCGCTCCCTGGACGCACAAAGACGCAGGAAGTATGGTAGACTGACGTTCGGCGTACGCTTTTTGAGCGCCTTACACAGTTACACCTCTTCGTTTTTAACTTAGAAAAAAACCGCTCCCTGGACGCACAAAGACGCAGGAAGTATGGTAGACTGACGTTCGGCGTACGCTTTTTGAGCGCCTTACACAGTTACACCTCTTCGTTTTTAACTTAGANGCACTGTTTCTCTCGCGTGCGAGCAGGTCTCTGAGTGCAGGCAGTGCGAGTATAGTTTTAGCCAACAGTACCGAGAATCAAGTCATTTTATATTACTTTTATATCCCTTCTTACAAAAAACAACATTAACAATAAAGTAGTCTATAGCAGCAGATTAAATAATCTTACCTTGTCTGAATGATAATTTGATAATCTAATACGTTGTTTTTTAGTCTCTGGCTCGTCTTCTCGTTGAGTACATCATGCGAACGAAGCCTGCCAGAAGTTTCCCGTGCCGTGTAGCTGGGAAGCAGTGTCTCTCGCGCGCGCGTGGGCAGCTCTCTTTTAGCCGACTGTGACGCATGCCCACAAAAAAAGGTACTATTCCATGGTACTATTTAATGGCAAACGGCTTCCTTAGCAAATCTATTCATTTTTCTCGTCTGTACACTGTCAATGTGTAAGGGATATGATAATTGATGTTACATGTTTCTAGCTTCGATATAATTATAATCAATTGATCTATCTATTTATTTTAACATCTTTTTACAGGATAACGTGTGCAGATAAAAATTGTTTTTAAACAAGGTCCCGCAGTATATAAAATAAGTTACATATTACAATCAGAAATCATTGAAAATGACCTAAAATTGTAAAAAGCATAAATGATTAAAAAGAAACGAGTTGTACAAAGTGGAAGCATAAATATTGATGTTTAAAATATTAAATCACATGAATCAATTCTTTAGTATCATACATATTAAAAGCAAATAAACTTGAATAGTTAGATATAAAATCATGTATGAATGTAAAATAATATATATAATAAAAGTTCAAATTCGAAATCAGGAATGTGCACTATGATATTTTGAGAAATGTGTCTTCTTGTATTGTGCTTTAAAGGTAGATGACAAAGTTTTCAGCAATGAATGATGTGGACTTTAAATCCACTTTCATCACCTTGCCGCCTCTCGAATTGACATATGGGGCTCCTTTATTAACCTAAACGTCTGGATGAGAGCAAACATTCCAGGGCCAGTGTCTTCCGTAAAGTATAAATCAAATCAAGTGCCTTTAAGCCCCGGTCACATAGGACCCCCGGAAGCATCACGATTCACCCCGACTCTTTGTTCTGATGCAGTTAACTGTGAATTAACAAAGAGTCGGGGTGAATCGTGTTGCTTCCGGTGTCCTATGTGACCGGGGCTTTAATAACGATTGGGAGATTATTATTAAAAAAGAATGTATGTTGTTTGATTGCCCAAAGAATGCCCTTCTTAGCCAAGCGTCTATCGGTCAGATTTTTTTATTTGATTCTTTTTTTTTTTTTTTATAGTTTTGCAATGAGAACATTTGGTACAGAAAATAAAACTTTGATATAGTGGAAAGCGAAATTAATTTAAATGGTTTTAAGGTTGTATTTCATATTCTATTTGAAATTATAATGTGTTTTAGTTTAATTAAGTGAAAATTATTGAGGAGATAATCAGGTCCAGTCTTTTCGCTGGCTGCCAAAGATCTTTATCATTGTCCAAACTCCCAAGAACGAGGTCCGGGTAAGTACCGAGATTTTTTTGCGGGAGGGCAAACGTATCCACCCCCCCCCCCCC
>BQKZ01002520.1:59350-77510 GCA_036244855.1 Temnopleurus reevesii
TGATGGCCATGCTTTTAAAGCAAATGCTTGATCCACTCGGTCTTATGGATACCAGCGACTTCCGTGATATAGTAACTGCTGCCACGGCCGAAGATTCGGACGAGGGAAAAGTGACTGCACAAAGCACTCGTGTCTTCATCAAAGCTGTCGTTGAGGGTGACGTCAAGAAAGTAGCAGACCTTCTCCAGAAGAACAAAGAATTTGTAAATCGTTTCATATGTCTAATATTCACAAGTTAATAATATATGTTCTATTTTATTTGTTAGACTTAAGAATCATTACATAATACTTTAAACAGAGGGGTAATGGCTGAGACAGGAATTGGGATACAATATGATGTAGAGTTGCCTTTTATTCATAATAAATGATTCAAAGACATTATCACACGTAACGATTTTGTTACTTACAACAAAAATTCTCTAATCAACGGCTTGACTTATGCCATTATTTCCAGATTTTTTTTTTAAGAAATGCAAACAAGAAGGCGGTTATACAGGAACTTGTCTATGAAAATTAAATAAAGCGTTTATCACTGTCACTTTATTACTGCAAAATCTGTCGATTTGTAATTATCAAAATTTGATTTTTAAGGCTTCACAACTTAGTTCATGTAGACCACCAACCATTTAGATAGCATTCGGAATCTGGCAGTTGAGAATATATAAACAAAAACAGTGTTGAGCAATGTCTTAAATAGGTCAACCAATTGATTATATGGTACTGAAATAAAGAAATTTCCTTTGACTTTGTGCGGGGACTACTGGGTTGTAGCTGTCAAAGATTTTGAATGCTGATATTTCTGATTGACGTCCTAGCTTCCATTCAGGTGTGGGCAGAATGGGTAGGAAATGAAATTTGTTGGAGTGTGAAGTATATCTACTGATTATGGTTCCATTACTCGTAAGTTAAATATCCAGGATATAAAATATATGTTACATTCAATTGTTCATGCAAACATTGACACACAGAAAAAAAAATCATTTTAGTTTTTAGTAGGGTAAGCCACTAAAAACACATATGATAAGTGACACATATGATGTGTCACTTATCATTATTAGTATCAATCGCAAGTCTATGAGAAAATGTGGACCAAGGTAAGACAATAAATTGCCAAATCAACCGTATACCCGAACGGTATAGGCAACAGAACCTATTTAATCATAAATATATTGGATTTTCATACATAAATGACACATATGATACAGACAAATAGAAAGATTCAAAACATATAGAATGAAAAGGTGAAAAACGCGTTCCTTTAAAATGTTTCCAAGATCCATATTAGCATAGGAAGAGATAATTTAAAAAACGACTTCAACGATTGGCCGAATTCCATGTTTTACTTATTGCATTTAAACTCTCTTTCATATTGATTGCTAAGCTTAAGCCCTACTTGCGGATGAATTGCTTTATGATTAAATAGGTTCTGCTGCCTATACCGTTCGGGTATACGGTTGATTTGGCAATTCATTGTCTTACCTTGGTCCACATTTTCTCATAGACTTGCGATTGATACTAATTGGACGTTTAAAAGGTGGGTTTAAGGAGCAGCTAGATGGGTAATAATTTTATGCGTTCTGTTCTTGATGACCCAAAAGCTCATCCGAGACTTGCCCGATATAGCTACAGGTAATGTAAGCAAACTGGATTCCAGTTGTGACTTAACCAGTCTAAGGAATATCGATTCTACGGAAAGCAACATAACTACGGTCCTCAAATACATTTGTATTCATGATTATCGCATCTTTTACGATAAAAGCCAATGATGGCATAATGCAATACTATGAGTCAATTACCATCTTTTTTTTGTTGTTTGTAATTATATTCTACAAGGTAAACGTCGTCGTTCAGGAGAACACCCCTCTACATCTGGCTGCGTACCAGGGGCACTTGGAAATCGTGAAATTGCTTGTCAAGGCTGGAGCTAAACATGGTCACAAAGATGAAGATGGCGATACGGCCCTTGCTGATGCTGTTCATCAGTGAGTGAGAGACTTGTGGGGCAGTCACACCTACAAGCTGATCCTATTCTGTTGCCAAACTGAGTTATCTTAAGGCCGATTCACACCTTTGCGTTTTTAGCCTAAGTCAGCCCAGCTTATTTAAATTAAAAGAGCTTCCCAAGCGCACACTCTATGCGCACCAGACGGCGAACCAGACGATGGACTGATGTTCAGCTTGCTTTCAAGGAGCGTACACCGAACGTCAGTCCACCGTATACATACGTCAATTGTGCGTCCAGGGAGCGTTTTTTATTTAAAAAAACGATGGGCCGACGCAATCTAAAATTGCAAATTAAGGAGTGAGTCAACCTTTCAATAACCAACGATGAATGAATATTTTGTTTAATCAATTAATTTTCACACTTGTGATTGAGAATATAACCTTCAAACCTGAGATTTCAATAAGACGGTAATAATTATAATTTTTTGAAGTGGTTTGAGAGAAGTATGGAGCAGTCTGATCATCTTCCTCAATATGCTTTTTACATGTATCGGACAGACTGATTTATTTTAAACCTAAGATTCTTGCTTTCCAATGTACTTTCTATACCTGTGATGAAGAGCCCCAACCAAGGTAGATGATGGGAGGGAGTGGAGGTGGGGGCGGGAATATGCCATGGTCATTCACAGAAAGTGGGTTCCTAGGGAGGGGGTTGCTTGGAAGGGCTGGGGAACGAAACTTTACTTGGAGGTATCACAAATTTAAGCTTAATTATGAATGCTCTTTTGTGTGTTATGTACATATAATTTCCGCTCTGTTTATTTTGTTCTCGATTAATTGAATATTCAAAGAAAAAGTAATCTTTTGATATTGCGTATGACTTTACTGTTCATATGGAATGTTAAAAAATATTATGCTGTACAATAAAAATTGTGCATTGTTATTTTGTGTATATATTTTGTTTTCAATTACTTGTAGGTGTTTATGATATTTGCTTTTAAAATCATGTACGCAGTATGGTAGTTGGGCGCGTCCGTCCATGAGCAGCCCCTTCCATTACCCCATATGGAAATGAAGAACTATTTCCCGCCATTTTGCAGGACATCAATGAGAAAAACATTTTCACGTACGAATTTATCAGCCTAAAAATGAAATCGTAAGTGAGTTCAAGCGATATGAAATACATTTACATATTCATATTAGTTTATAAATAGTTATCACTTCTCTGTTGTAGGCCTATATAACACAAATGACATAAAATGTCTATCTTGTTTTCTTAATAGGGGGCATCATGAAATCGTTGAGTACCTGTTAAGCCTCAAGGCTAATCCTGACACAATGAATACCAAGGGTGGTAGAAGTCCTCTGCACATCGCTGTTGCAAAAGATCATGTGCAGTCTGTGAAGATACTACTTAGCAAAGGATGCAATCCAAACCTGCAAGTAAGACGTGCTTATATTTACCCGTATTTGATTTAATTAGGTGATTTTTTGTCCTCCTACATTTAGCTTTTCATTTCAAGTTTGCTCTGCTTGAATAAGTTTGCTGTTCATTATCCAAGCCTTAATGTGACCACATTATTCTTTTGTTGTTTTCAGTCACCTGTTTTCGAAAACATAGTTATTCTTTTGTCAATATATTACGAGATTCTTTCTCGCGATAAACAGTTGTAAATTTTTAATTGACAGATGTCTCTGATCAGGGAGTTATTCTTATAGTTGCTTAATGGCTCGTGTATAGGATATTATGTGATCCTTGATACGTTTGCTTTATAGCCTTTATACAATAATTATTGCTACCCATATCCATCATTTATCATGTTTTCATTAAACAGAGAATTACAGCATTTTTTCCTTAAAACCACCAAAATACAATTTCAATTCTATACCATCTGAACAGTGGACAGCTGGTGACACTGAACAATAACGAGAATGAGTTCTTAGCTCTTCTTCTTAAGAATAATTTGTGAGTCAGTGTAAATGGCATTCATAAAAATATATATATACATTTCTGCAATGGTTGTAATTTGAATAGTTCAATTAAAACAACANGCCTTAATGTGACCACATTATTCTTTTGTTGTTTTCAGTCACCTGTTTTCGAAAACATAGTTATTCTTTTGTCAATATATTACGAGATTCTTTCTCGCGATAAACAGTTGTAAATTTTTAATTGACAGATGTCTCTGATCAGGGAGTTATTCTTATAGTTGCTTAATGGCTCGTGTATAGGATATTATGTGATCCTTGATACGTTTGCTTTATAGCCTTTATACAATAATTATTGCTACCCATATCCATCATTTATCATGTTTTCATTAAACAGAGAATTACAGCATTTTTTCCTTAAAACCACCAAAATACAATTTCAATTCTATACCATCTGAACAGTGGACAGCTGGTGACACTGAACAATAACGAGAATGAGTTCTTAGCTCTTCTTCTTAAGAATAATTTGTGAGTCAGTGTAAATGGCATTCATAAAAATATATATATACATTTCTGCAATGGTTGTAATTTGAATAGTTCGATTAAAACAACATTGTTGTATTCAACTTCATTTTCTACATCTTAGGAAAAATTTGGAAACACGCCTTTGCATGATTTGAGAAATGCCATAATATACATGTCAACATGTATGGGCCTTTGCATGGTGGTCATTGGATTAATTTATATCATATTCAACTTCATTTTCTACATCTTAGGACAAAGTTGGAGATACGCCACTGCATGATTCGATTCGGAAGAAGCAGAGGGCAATTACTGAATTGCTCATAAAGTCAGCAAAAATCAACTTGGAAGTGAAGAATAAGAAAGGATTCAATCCCTTACACTATGCTGCACTGATAGACAACCCACAGTGAGTCTCAACCATTCACAACAAACATGATATAATCTATTTCTGAAAAATTAAGTTGAATTCAATGCTCATTTGTAATGCCATTAGAATCAGAACCGGCTTGTAATTGTTGTGTCCGCACAGTACAATACACGGCGTAAGGATCAATTGTCCCACGACCCACTTTATTTGATGGAAATAGTTTATATCGTGTTAACAGGAATTGGTTTACAACAAATTACATATCTATTAATTCATTAAAATTGGCAATGCGCTTTGAATCTCACGAAAAGGCTCTTTATAAATGCAAATCATTATTATTATTATTATTAACTCTGAAATTTTCAATTCTCTTCCTATGAAAACTGTTACTGAATACAATACCGTTAAATGACTCTCCATGGTTTAAAAAAATGAAGCTTAGGCCTTCTAATTTGCCTGAAAAAGTAGTTCATTGTCGCCAATTTAATAGTATTGCCAGTTAAGGACAATTCAATATATCATACAACAGATGGTCACACATTAACAAGGATAATATTCTAAGTATATTTTTGTTCTCTCACTTATCTCACCTCGTTTATTTTACAATTCATTTACAATATCGGAGCTCTGAATGATCAAACGCTATTGAACCAATCCCCCAAAATGCGCAAACATTGTTCATGGCCCTGCATGAATCTTGTGTCAGTATATTTAATTAAATTACTCTTCTATCATGATCAATAGTAAGTTGTATAGTTAATCATTTTATCTTTTATGAGTGTTGTTTTGATATATGTTTATTTTTTGCATATGCAATTATAAATTCATGTGATGCCAGTTGTGTATATGCACCATACCTAATCGGAGGCTCATATTATCGCCCATATCGCTCACATATTTCGCCTAGCACTTATTCACATGAAGGAGAGCTAGACTATGCGCCATCTTCAACAAACTGAAATATAATTAAACACGGTTGTGTAAAGTATTGGTCTAATAGTCAAGTGGTAACAGTTGTACCCTTTACATATTTTAGACTTCTGGGTATTACTTTCATGACACGATGATGATACGCGTCTGATGCATTTAGATATTGATATTATACGGTAATACAAAATCATAACGCTTTTAAATCAGAAAAAAAAATTGAAGAAAAAACACTGTGGTCAGTCTTAAACTTCCCTTCATAAGTGCCAAGTGGCAGCAAAGTTATGTTAGAGTTTCAAGTTGCTACTAAGAAACGTTATTCACTTGTAATAAGTCTCTAAGAACAGTCTACAGAAAATCAACAAAATAGATCAGAAAACATATTGATAATCACTACATATTTATATATTTCAACATCTATTTTACTTTTAGCGCGACCCGTCTTCTTATCAAGAAACAACGTTCCCTTGTTGATATCCGGAAGGATGACGGCTATTCAGCCCTGCACGTGGCCGTTCATAACAACCATCGTGAAGTTGTGCAAATACTTGTTACAGAGGTATATTTTAGTTTTGAAGGAGGACTCCACGCCAAATTATTTTTGCATTGATTGAAAGTGTAAAAATCAGAAAAACAGATCAAAAAAATTTGAGCAAAAAATGGACAACTGATAAGAAAGTTATGAATTTTTGAAAAATATATTAAAATTTTCAAAACAGCTGATATTTCCAGCAAATTGGCAACTTTGACGTGTTGACGTAAGTTTTTTTTTTTAATGTTCATCTAATTTTTGCGCTTGTAATCAAAATAAGTTATTTTTTGGCGTGGAATGACCACTTAATTCCGAAAGAGATGGGTAAACATGCGGTATTCATGATGTTCCAAAAAAAGGTTATGATTAATTGCATTTGCTTTCCAGTTTTATCAAAGTGATGAATATATAATGCAATCTGCATGGTCCACAGTTTGGTGCCCTAATTCTTATAAAGGATTATTATGGTTGATTAATAATTTTTCATCTGACATTCAGTTGCAATCTTCTTACTGAGCCCTCTTGGACAAGCAATATCTTGAAAAATTTGGGGTAATGAAAATAATCTTCTTTAAGGCAACCTCACAACCGATCAACGCTTATGACATTTCTAAACACTAAATTGTTAATTTAGGGGGCCGGGAATAACCTTAATCAGAAACAGAAACTTACGGAAATTGACTTGGAATTATCTCCAGAGGAATTTGAAATATAGTCTCTGTTGGAATCTACATGTTTTCTGTTTTTCAACTTTCGTTCACAACGCGATTACCCCGAATGCCATTACTTATTACTGACTTCCAGGGCAAATGCGCCATAGATCTGTACAACGAGCAGCATCAGACAGCGTTACTCCTGGCTGCCGCTCGAGGGCGTACTCTCATCATTGAGGATTTAGTCAAACATGGCGCTGATCTCAACTCTACGGATGGTGATGGGGATAGCCCCCTCCATCTCTTGGTTATGAAACACAGACAGGGCCAGGAAATCCCTGATTCCGATACTCTGAAGGAGGTAACTTTTCGTGTTGAAATAAATATCCTTTGATTCTTTAAAGTAACCATAGCATGTTAATTATAAGGTTTAGATCATTACCTTTATCTTTCGAGGCCACTTTTTGAAAAGAATTACATCACAGATTACCCTGACAATTTGGGGGCTTGTCCGGGAAATCTTAGTGTACAACTACGAACACTTACAAAAGCAGATAGAAAATGCAGCAAGTATATATTCTGGCGCACACATTATTTTACTGTAGATTGTAAACGGTGTTTGATTTGTTTTTCATACTATACTTTAATTTCATATTTTTATCAACCTTACTTCACAAATATTGTGTGATTTTTTTTTAATTTCCAACTATTCGGAAAATTGAAAGCAGTTCAAATTATGTAAGAAAAATGCGAGTTTCCGACGATCCCTGCTACCCAGGAGTAATATCGTTCAATTTAATTTTATCATCACCTCCATAAAATTTATCAACCTTTCCTGTTTTTTTAAGTTTAGTAGCTGAACTAAAGCTGACATGTAATTATTCAGCAACACACACATATAATTTCGTCCTCTTTTTGCTGTAACACATGACAATTCAAGCACTGATATTGTATTTATTCAGTCCGTTTATCCAATGTCGACCAATAAACGTGATCTACGAATGGAGTGTATCAACATCAATTTATATAAACTGGGTGGTATTTCACCAAATTGCAAAAGAACGACTTTAAGAACGACTTTACGCACGACTGGTATAACATCTTTAGCTAAATGGTCGAGAATCTTACTCTATTACGTACTGGTTAACGGACTCCAGTCAAAGCTTAACTTAAAGAACCGTACAATTTGGTGAAACACTGCACTGCTATCCCCATCCCACAGTTCCGTAAGAAGTATCGAGACAACGGCATCACCAAGCCTCTGACTGCTATGATGTGCTTCCTCGTACAAGAAGGGGCAAAGATCAATAACACCAATCTGAAGAAGCATACGCCACTCAACTATCTGAAAGAGTTGTCTGTCAGGAAAGTGCTGGAACACATCGCTCGCAAAATAGAGAAGTATTACGAACCCGGGAAAGAGTGGCCTTTAAGGGGATTTTGCAATAACCGTACAACCAATTCGCGACTAGCTGCAACAGCTGTTTTTTAGCTGTTGCACGACCGATTGTTACTGTCGTAATGGCCGACTCACACCTTTGCATTATTAGTCTGCGTCGGCCTACCGTTTTTGGAAATTATAGACGCTCCCTTGATGCACAGTATATCCGCAGATCAGACGATGGGCTGACGTTCGGCTTGCGATCGACGAGCGTCAATCCACCGCATGACCTGCATCTCTGTGCGTCAAGGGAACGTTTTTAATTTCCAAAAACGGTAGGCCGACGCAGGCTAAAAACGCAAAGGTTTGAGTCGGCCTCTAAATCACTCCCATATGTTGTTGCAAACGATCGTACGATTGTGTGTAGTCGCAGATGGTCCCATCTTAACTTTGAAAATGTTTAGGATTCAGAAGATAACATTGCAAGCAATTTGGTCGCATTCGTAAGACTGCTTGCATGACCCATACGATCATTTGCTTTTGCGGTCGCAATGAATCATGTGATCATTGTATTGTGAGATTGCATGACACGGCGCACATTCTCATATTCATATCTCATCATCATCCTAGAGGTAAAGTTTCCCTTAGTCTTCTAATGTCCATCATCCGATTCATATTTTTGCTTAACGATGATCTCTCAAAACAAGATGAACGACCCATAACCGCTTCAATCTCATTTAGATAATCATGTTAACAAATATTCTACATATCGCCCATGAACAGTGTGGATATGTCGCAGACAAAGGAATCTATTGGCCCGCAGAGTCGAAGAATAAATAGCGGTCAGTAGATCCTTTTGAACTCGAACGATTAGTAGATTCCTATGTACTTGGAGATGCTGGATACGCTAATCCATGAGTTTTATCATAATACCTTCACATAAGCTGAAATATAGTGCTTGCCCTCTAAGTTTGCATGAATATCACTTTTGTCAGAGCCGAGGCTGATGACAGCAGCTTCGTGAAGGCAGAAGGCACTGATGGTGCCAAAGGCCAACATAGCACAGGAAGCGGGGGCTCCAGCGAGGATCGGCGGAACCACAATGACCCCTCTGCATCTCCAAGAGGACCATTTCCAGGTGATCTGACGAATGTTGCGATAAAATATTTGTTCACTTGCTCGTCCAGTTTTGACTGTATGCTGATGTAATCTGTCCCCTTAGAGTTTCCTGCCGTCCCATACCTCACGCTAGTTTGGACTCAGATATACCACCCCTGAACATCGAGAGGGTCCGTCTTTGCTCCATTGATTGCGCTAAAAAAGCAGTGGAGTAATGCACTGCACGGCCCCATTGAAAAACAGCATGTGCTGAATTGGGTTTTAACCGTGTTTAAATAAATGTATCAAAGCAAATCAAATCAAGTCAATGAGGAACCCTCTGTTGCTTAGGGAGGGGAGTATATATCGTCTGCGTTTTCATGAAGTGACAGGAACCAGAGGGTGTTACACGAATCGAGTTACAAATCCATTGAAACGTGCCTTTCCAGAGAATTAACACGTTCGATAGAATGCTTGTTGGATTGGCGCTGTGTCGGGATTTATTTGTCTTCATGCAATAACACCCTTCCGCTCCCAACACTTCATGAAAACATGGACGATATGTGCCCGTTCAAACTACCTGGAGCTAGAGGACCACATGTAGCACATTTTAAAAACAGGAATAGGCGTAAATTGAAATAGCTAAAAGGCTCATATCTATGCTCAGTGGATATGTGACAGATTCAGAATTTGATGCACAGATGATCAAGGCCATTTTAAAGGTGTTGGAAATTCATTTGGTTTATTGTCTTTATATGCTCATAATACTACCATCATCACACTGTCAAAACTGGAATAGGCGTAAATTGAAATAGCCAAAAGGCTCATATCTATGCATCAGTGGATACGTGACAGATTCAGAACTTGATGAACAGATGATCAAGGCCATTTTAAAGGTTGGGGCAATTCATTTGGTTTATTGTCTTTGTCATGCTCATAATACTACCGTCATCACACTGTCAAAACTGGAATAGGCGTAAATTAAAATAGTCAAAAGGCTTGTATCTATAAATCAGTGGATACGTGACAGATTCGGAACTTGATACACAGATGATCAAGGCCATTTTAAAGGTTGTGGCAATTCATTTGGTTTATTGTCTTTGTCATGCTCATAATACTACCATCATCACACTGTCAAAACTGGAATAGGCGTAAATTAAAATAGTCAAAAGGCTTGTATCTATAAATCAGTGGATAAGTGACAGATTCAGAACTTGATGCACAGTCCTTTCAAGTATTCGGGCAGTTCATTTTGTTGATTTTCTTAATCATGCTCATAATACTACCATCTTATGGCTTTGTGGATGATTAATTCTGTGTCATTCTCATAATCAAGAACCCAAACAATGCGCAGATGACAAGTTTTCAGTGTCTACTCTTGATTATCACAACCACTGTGAAGTCCTAGGCCGTCAATTTTGTCAATTTCCCGTATATGTCATTATGGGCTGTTGCTACACATTTGCAACCGATCGCAAACCACCTGCGAATCAGTAACAAATTCTAACGCGCATTCTCATTTTCGCACAGTCTGCGCTTTTAACAAGACCCGCGTGAAACAATGATTTTGATTGGTGCGTTCTGGTCAAATGCAGCTGGCGATCAATTGCAGCTTTCGATTAACACCCCTATTGTGATAAACATTTTGTGTGTTTGTAGATGACTCATTCTGTGGTGTTCACGTCATCAAGGATCCAAATGATGAGGTAAAATTGAAGAAGCTCATCGATCGAGGCGGGTTTGGAGAGGTGTGGAAGGGCGAGTGGAGGGGCACACCCGTCGCTGTCAAACTCCTCCTTAGAGAGGGAAGTCAAGATGAGGAGATAGAGCAAGAAGTGACCATTCACAAGTGAGCAATAGTGGGTTTTCGAAATAGGTGGACGGTGGGTCGTGGACGATAGAAAACGAGTACGTGTCTGATGTGTGCATTCAAATATACGCAGATCACCAAGTCATTTGATGCAAACATTAAATGTGCACTCGTGTTATAGCAACAGGTACTACGTAAATATCAATTGAACGATTTTTGTGTTGGGTGGATAAATAATTGAATAATTCTTAATCGAGCCTGCCAATTCCATCGGCTCTCAGTGGTCTAGTGGTAAGACACCTGTCTAGTCATCAGGAGATCGTGGGTTCGATTCCTACCCGAGAATGCCTGAGATCTCTTTCTCAGCTTCTCGGTAAAGCACTGTCAATCAGTGTTTATCCATGTTGGGATAAGGTAAGAATTATTCAATTATTTATCCACCCAACCCAAAAATCATTCAACTGTAAAACAAAGTTGGAAAATTGAATAATTGGTATTCAGGCAATTAAAGTTGCAACAGTAGTGTTTCAAAAAGAAACGAATGACTGGTAACGATATTTGTGCTGAATGATTGACCATCTTAGACTTAACCCACGCAAAATCGTACACCAGTCTTTCTTCTAAAATCGATCTTAAACTTTCACAAGGATTTTAGTGAAACACTTCCCTCATATCTTACTTTCAATCTATTTAACCCCTTGCCCATTACGGTTTCTTTGCCAAATGGAATCGCGAACCGATTGTAATAAATTAATCTAAAATCGTTAGTGTTTTCTTTTTAATTAGGCGAGCTCTGCATCCTAACATTGTACAACTGATGGCAGTTGGACACCAACGGACGATGGGGAGAGCTATGATTGTGATGCAACTCATTGATGGCCGGGACCTCAGGAAAATCATCTTCGAGGTACTAACATAGCATAACATTTATATAGCGCAGTGCAGAAACTATTTTATATATTCCACTGTGCATTTAGGGTTCTAATCTGTAAGGTCAGGGACATGGATATTCCACAGAATGCTGGCATGTACCTGTTCCCCGAGTAAAATATTTTGTAATGCCTAACATTCGATGTTGAAAAGATGGGTTATTTGTTTTCATTTGAAGATGTCCAGTAAAGATGAATTTCGTATATCAAAGGGGGTGTGTCCAAAGTTTCGGATCTGCACCTGCAAATGCTCTATTTCCGAGTGTGACTTTTGATTTATGTGTTATTGTCTGTAGCTGTCGATTGTCTTGTGAGCTTCGAAGGTTATATATGAATGTGTTTGTTAGTCTTGAATATTAATAGTTCCATGAGATAACTAGGTTTTGCCCATCAAAACATTAGTATTATTTGGAGTGTTGAACTACTGGAGGCATTGTTGTACAGTGGTTTAGACTCTTGCCTTCCAACAAGAGGGTCGCAGGTTCAAATACCACCCGTAACGTTAATTTCCTTCGGGAAAAAAAATCATCAAAATTGTGCTGCACTCGGCAAAGGTTTTAAAAAATTCTCAGAAAAAAGGGGGAAAAAATACTTTTCTCTTGAAGTATAATATGGACATATTGATTATGCATGCATTTTTGGTATTAATCTTGTTAATTCCTTGTCTACTTTTCTTTAAAAATCCTTTAAAAAAGAACAAAATGTGAAATTTTGTGTACAAAGTGAATGGAGAGTTCTCCATGTTGGCAGCCATTTTGCGCCTTGTAAATTGCAAATTTAAGGAGCCCATGAGGGATGGAAATAAAAACCTTGGAAATCTACTTTTGAACGGATTGTCGAATTTTGCTCAAATTTTCACAGTTTGATCATGATATTTTCAATTCTCCACCTACTGAGATCACATCAATGTCTGGATGAAGTGCCCCTTTAAAGAACAACTTGTTGAAACATCACTTTGATCGCTTGTTATTGCAGGACAAGAATCCGTATGACTTCAAGCAGAAGGTGAAGTTATCTCGAGATCTGCTTTCAGCCATCACCTATCTGCACCACTGCAAGATTCTCCATCTTGACATTAAACCACAGAATGTCCTCGTAAGTTTTCATCCATCCTTTACTTACGGTAAATGGGGCTTGCCTATTACGCGTTGCGATGCCCGTGCACTCGTTATAGTTACCAGCTGATCACTAAAACGCATCCGTCACAAAAGAAATGGTCATGGGAAATTTCAAGTCGCACACTGTTGGATGCAAGTCGGAAGGCCAGTCGCGGGAATTTTACAAAGTTGAATCCTTACAACTGAGTCGTAATATCACATTCAATCAGACAAGCATATTGATTGTGACGTCAGAATAAAGATGATAATGAAAATGATAATAAATATGTTTTGGTTGAGGTCGCCTTAAAGGCTTGAGTAACATTGCCAAGAATGGAAATAAAGTTTCTCGGCCTTTTGGCTAAGATTATGTGAAAAGTTTAGCTGATTCAGCTGGTGCAATTTTAATTATAAGGCAGAAAACTGCTTTTTGCATGGATCACAATTTGTTCGTGTTTTCACGAGATGACGGGAGCCAACAGGGATTGTTTCCATGGAGATAAAGAAATCCTGACATAGCGCCAATTCAAGGGGCATCCTATCGAGCAACGATTTAATTCTATAGAATAGAAGAACACGTTTCAATGGATTTGTAACTTATTTCATGTAACAATACCCTCTGGCTCCCGTCACTTCGTGAAAAAAATTACGAATTATGCTTCAAACTCGTTGGCAATTCGTTAAACACTCTTACCATACCTCCCTTAGAATCTTTAGGTTTGAAATACTATAGTCAAAGGTATTCAATTCAAATGAAAATTCATCTTTCATTTTTTTTTCACTCAGGTCAGTGATATTCACAGTGCAGAATCTTTCTTCAGCTATATGTAGGCACATGCCATATGCACATGCAACCTAACGCTATATAGAGTAGTCTGCATATGCAGGCTCTAGTCTGCAAACACGGACATTCTGATTCGGGTTTCCACAACTTGCAAAATGAACCGTCCAAAATCTGCAGTCAGGGATCAGTTCCTTATATCATAAAAGGTTGAGGAGCTCGACAATATAATTGATGCAGTCTCTGTACACAGACTCTGTATTATGTACTGCGCAATCGCAACACCTAAAATTCAGTGGTCTGTGCCTGTAGACTATAGATACATGAATAACAGCCAATCTTCAAGAGTAATGGTTTGGTGGTATAATAATCGTTGATAATCTTTATCATAATATAGACAGAATTCTTGGAACGTTAGATTTTAGCTTGCAAAAGTATAGTATTCTAACTAGATTCATCGCCTCCTTTCATCTGATTTCCTCACTCTCTCACGTCTTCAGATCGAGTCACAAACGAAACGGCCGTACCTGTGCGACCTTGGTCTGGCGTATATCAAGACGCGATCGTCTATGTCATCACCATCAAGATTACCAGCAAGGGGTACCTACATATATATGCCACCAGAAGGCTGTCATGGCGTGATGGCAGCTGACGGCAAGATGAAAGCCACAGCGGCATTTGATGTTTGGTCACTTGCGTGCACGTTCGTAGAGCTCTTTTCTGGAGAGCACGTCTGGCCGATTAACCTTAACATGATGGCGCTTCTTGCAATATTCATGGGTGATGACACGATGCCAGGCAGTGTGAAGAAACTCGACGGCAAAACCAAGACGATCCTGGGGCCATGCTTTCGTAAAGATCCTTCGAAACGCCCCTCTGCTGAAGTTATGATGCAGCAGTTCAGTGGGCTTATGTAGATATTACGTTGCAAGTGCGATTAACTGAAATAACATTCAGTTCTCTGTATAATTTACTTGACTTGGGGGTGTTGGTACAAATTAAAGTAACGATCACTTGCAAATTAGGCCTTTTCATATACACACCACGTACACGTAGCAACTGCATATCCCCAAATAATCATATTTTTTTGTTCCTCCACTTTTTCATGCATCTGTGTGTCCCCGTATGTACCCTATTCTTTACTCCATTTTCTTGTCTGTTCTCTACGTACAGCACTAAATTTTATCATGGAGGACATTAATTATGTCGATGTTAGGACAATTTATACGGTTATTCTATACACTCTAGAGTCTTTATGTTTCATCCTTTATGATGATAGCCTTTTGCTGACTAGACTTTATATGTCGTCGCGTTACTTTTTACAGTAATATTTACAGCGAGATATAACTGGCCGTTCTAAGGAGAATTGCGTCCACTGCAAAGACACTGGCGTTAAATTTAACACAAGCCCGAATCTATGCAGGACACCAGAAAAGTTTTTTTTTTAACATTTTCGAATCAATTTGATATATTTAAAAATCTACAGGTGTTGTTTAAGCCCCCGACCAAAACCAATCGATGTTTAAATATATTGATTTGATTCCAAAATGGGTGTTATATTAACACTTTCTGCCCAGTCCTATGTACATTCCGGTTGGTGTTAAATTTAACACCTCCAGTGTTTTTTTTCAGTGTACTGGGTCAGAAAATCAAGCATCTGGTATTTATTTCAGGTGATGAAATTAGATGTTAATGTACAATACATGTACTAGATAATGTAAATAACTTGAAACATTAAAAAAACATATCATGTGTGAGAAAAAAAATTCGCCTATCTCTCACGCATACTTAAACGTGCACATCAATGCAGCATTGCTTTTCCGTTTAAGTAGATATTATATCTATGGAAAATGATACCATGTCAATAATTTTTTTTTTCTTCATCATTTATTGTTGTGTTGATCTGTTTTGTACATAAGTCATGAAATGAAATTATGTCTGCTTCGAACGAAATGCTGATTTTTGTTTTCACCAAACATGTAAACTGGAAAGGGTGTTATAAGAAATGACTAAGGGCAGAAATCTGACGTCACCAACTTTACCGCTTAAATGTGAAATATTTTAATTTACCGCTTTAAGACCTGGGCATGATAAGCCGCAGTACATTTGGTGTCGTCATTGAAATGTATTTTAGTGGCGAACAAAAACATTTAAGAGCATTTTTTCCAAACTCAATTACTCTTAGGCAATGATATTGGTAAAGTTATTGCAGTTTTGTTACATAACCTCTTAGCTCTCCATATCAATTATGTCCATTTCTCCAATCAATATCTAGGCCTACATGTACTTTAACCTGGGAAATATATAGACGCAGTACTATTTAGATGTATAATCTCTTACAGTATTGTTGTGTAATTGAATCATTCCACATTATGATTTGGAGCATTATTCTCTCGCATAAAATTCATCCACCTATCACTTTTCACCTTCCAGTTTGACATGTTCAGCAGTATTCCGTATCATTGTTTTCATGAACATAGGCGTACATTCAAAAGGTTTGAGGGCGCTGTTTTACCGCAGCCACAATTCTGATTTTGCTCCAGCATTTAACTTTTGTTATGTTTGTTTGTAAACAATATGCCATTAGTCCTCTTACTTTTACTTTATTTGTTTATATTAAGAAATATTTCCGATTTAGATAAGTATAAGGCTATGCTTAAGAAGTATTTATTTAACATATAATGTGCATGTACATGAGCCCAGTGCACAATATCAGATGTACGTTTTTTTCTTGCTTTTTATAAAGCAGATCTATATTCTCCACTTTCCATTCTATTGTTTCTTTTTATGCTCTGTAAGCGCATAGGGACATGCTATGGCTATGTGTTATGCGCTATAAAAGAACTGATTATTATTATTATTATTATTATTATTATTATTATTATTATGTATTTTACGAATAATCCTGAATTGAATTGAAAAAAGAAGAATAAGCAAAAATTGTTTGGATGTTCTCCAGCGCCATTATTGGAGGAAAAAAATGCTTAGGTCAGTCCGAAAAAAAAAGTTTTGTTGTCGAGCTTAATTCAAACTATTCTTGAAGACAATGAGGCTTGAAAGGGGATGAATAGCCAAAGATAATCTGAAAAAAAAAACATCTTTTCATGTCATATTTCACATGCTTATTGATAATTTTGGTGAAAAGCAACCGAATAAAACAGTTCAGGTCGGGTCATTTTTAAGTTCGGTCGATTCAGGACATCCGAACAAATTTTATTTTCCTTACTGGTTATATAAAAAGATAACAAGTATTATTAACCGCATCAGACATCTGAGCAAGGCAACTTTAAAACCATATTGCCCGATTCGGATCGAAAGCATTATTGCCCGGTCGATTCTTTTCTTATATTGCCCGCTCAGAAAAGTCTATGGTGAATAGCGTGTAAAAATCAAGTGACAATGACAATGACAATGACAATGACAATGACAATTGACATTTATCACATCTAAATACGCGATCTTGATGAAGACGCGTGTTGATGACGTAACAATCGCATGCAAAGTGCATTTAGATGACAACTCAACATTTATTTTCGGTGGTTGTTTTACCATATGATCGGAGCCTTTATTTCAATGTTATAAAATAATTTCCGTGTTAATTGATATTCGAGAGATATTTTAAATGTTATACATGTTTCTTATTCAGCTCTAGATGTCTGATTTGGTTAATAATAGCAATATTGAAATGCCTCAGGGCCGACAAATATCACCCTCATCTGCGATTCGGGCAATATTTGTCGTATCGCCGTGAGGCCATTCAATATTGCTATAATCATGATATAGTTGTGGTTGTATTCAGCCACCAGTATTTTTCGAGGTAGAATCAGAAAAACAACTGTTTTTTGTTAAGATCAATTTGATAAGTTTATTGATTTTGCCAAAGAACAAAATAATGTTCGCCTCTCTTTATGTGGCGTTCGAACTTATTAGGTGGATGGCATGTATATTCCAGAATTTTGTCATATGAACTTGAAATTGCTTATCCTAGTGGGTCTATGTGGTTTTGTTAAGTATGGTAATTTTTATTTGTACATGTAGATATTGTCTTATTAAAGAACACTATGTTAACCGAGATTATAGCGCTCTGGCTAAAACAAAACATGCATGTATACACCATTAGGCAAAGAATGTTTGGATGCCATAAACAGAGAGACCCGCTGAAAACGTGAACCTTTCATAGTTTTTTT
>BQKZ01002521.1:32722-51508 GCA_036244855.1 Temnopleurus reevesii
CAATTTGAGCTCATTGACTATGTTTTGCTTGTTAGCCTCTCGAGATTTGGGGGGGGGGGGGCGCAAAATTCCAAATTGGTCTTCTTCAAATCTTGCATGGACGCATGATGGACGTAATAAATTCCTGATTATTTTACCCGCAGCCAAATGTCATGACGTCAATATTTGCATTTAGAAGTAAATGATGAAGGAGATTTTAATCAGAAGTAGAATCCCTACGTCTAAATAATACCAAACATCCTGTATATAGAAAATTGTTCTATTTCTAATTTCGTATCAAAGTGAATGATTCAAACAAACGCCATTACATAATAGGTGCAATTGCAATCGATTCCAGCAACGGATGCTATATGTCTCGAGATATCGTCTTTTATGATATGTGAAATGAAAGAAAAAAAACACACCAAAGAAATATAAATAAATGACCCGACAAGCGGGTAACAAGAGTTCAAGTTTCCACAAATCACAAATCATAATATAAATGTGTGGTACATAATTATATCGTACCTCCTTGACGGCACATCAATGTCAGGGTGAAGTTCCCCTTTAATGAGCACATGTCCACAATCGTGTATATGTGAGAGAGATTATTATCTACCCAGATATGAAATATACTAGCGGTCTCTAACGAGATTACAAAGTTTTATCTATAGTATTTCTATCATTTTGCTCTTCGAGAAAATGCACCTTTAAAAAAATGAATGCATTCGATTTTTTGCTGAGGATTATATGAATACGCACCACACACATACACACACACGCGCACACATCCAAAACAATATATCATTTTAGATACTGCGGACATTATACTTACAAGTACACAAACGTATACACACGCACATACACGCACATACACTCCACATGCAATCACACTTCCAAACATATATTGTTTGAGATGCTGTGTACATCATGTTTACAAGTATACAAACGAACACACTTGCACCCACATACACCCACACGCGCACACATCCAAAAACACAAACTGTTTGAGATAATGCGGAAATTGTGCTTACCATAGTCCAGTTGAGGACTGAGTGTTCTGATAGCACCCACCTCTGCATATTCACTTACACTGTACACACAAGGACTGCAATGCACTCAACCAGAGTCCTTACATAACCCTCCAATATGTGTACCCCTCTGATCGCGCCTGGACTATGCTTACCAGAGCACAGGCGCAACACACACACTTTACGCACACACACGCACACCCCTCCTCTCTTCTCACCATTGTCTTTTGTTCAAACAATATCAACCATGCACCCCATCTTTATCTTTCCCTATTTTTCATTTCCTCAATTTAGGCGTACACGCTAATTATCTGCACTGTCATGCAATGATTATTATCAAGTCCATAATATTATCCAGCCTCGGGCATGCACACTTAGGAAATCACGTCAGCACTTGACTCTCTCGATATTCATAAACGGAAAATAATCTGATATCTCATCGCCGAACAATCCTCGTTACCAAAATTCATAATTCCACATAAAGATCCTGATTCCGAACGTATACGCCGTGAATATTTTTTTTTTTTACGGCTGACAGCACGTATAACATGCTGTCCATGTATTATTCATGTAGATTGTGCACATCAGTGTGGACTTTATTACTGTTGTCATGGTAACGTATCTCTCCGCGTTGTCGGGCTTGTAAACGAGGTTGTTATGCAAATGACTGACTGGTATCTCTGTGAGATAACAATGTTGGCTTTCTATTTGTTATCACTGTATATGTTGCACCGCGCTACGAATTCGCTATTTGGGGTGAATTACCAACCGTGTTTTCACGATGAAATTATTGATAGCTGATATTAGCCATAATATAATCAGGGGGATGGTGATGATGATGGTGATGATGATGATGATGATGATGATGATGATGACAATGATGATGATGATGATGATGATGATGACAATTATGATGATGATGATGACAATGATGATGATGATGATGATGATGATGATGATGATGATGATGATGATGATGATGATGATGACAATGATGATGATGATGATGATGATGATGATGATTTGATTTAATACATTTATTTAAACAGGGTTAATAGCCCAGTTTAGCACATGCTGTTTTTCAATGGGGGCCGTGTAGTAAAAATACATTCAATTATAATGGATTCTAATTGCAACATGATGACAACGATGGTTATGTTGATAAGCACAAATAATAATGATAGACATCCTTATGCCAATTTTCTTAAAACGCGCGAAACCTAAATGGTATTATTAATTAAGATGAAAAAGGCGCCTTGGGCACCAGGCAGAGTGATTGCGTTCTATCAATTGCATGTACTGTCATTAGCATTATTCAGTTTTTTAATCTGGTCTTTTTGTCATTGGAAGGATAGAAGCCTTACGATAGAATTGTTTCGATGTAATGCGTCTGCTGAATATGGAATGAAACAAAATCGTTTCCCTTGGACTCGATATAAAAATAGTAATAATGTACGGCTTTTATATAGCGCTTATCAACTCTTCATGAGAAATCCCTCAGCGCTCTAGTAGTACAATTGTTTTAAAAGAATATGATTCCTCTATAAGTTCAAGTGATTTGATTAAAACATTAAAATGGCAATCGTTTGATACACCATGTACACGGAGGAACTACTTTTTAAACGTTTTAGCTTACCAATGTATATACGGTCTTGCATCCATTAGACTGTGCAATGATATTGAATTGTTTATTGATAGGCATGGGATTAATACAAGAAATGCGAATTCACTTAATGCTGTTTTACCAAAGCCTAACATTGAATGTTTTAAACAATCATTTAAGTACAGAGCAATCAAATTATGGAACTTAATCCCAACAAAACTTCAAAATATCTCATCAATATCATCATTTTAAGCGATCATATAGGAATATGTTTTTAGTATAAGCCATTTATTTTCATACAATGATCTTCATTGTTTGATTTTCTATGAGCAGTGTTTTGCAATCTTTGTACTACCAGTTTCTTTTAATTTTGTATTTTCTATCGGCATTTTAATTGTACTTATTATAAATTGTATTTTGTAAAACAGCTTTTGCTGATCTTGTTTTTATCCTGTTGAAATATATTCTAATAAATAAATAAATAAATAAATAATTATTACCCTGGCTTTAGCAGTGCAGCTGCCATTAAGCGCATAACCCTTTTTCAAGGAATAAATCCCTACCGGGTACCCATTCATCTGTCCTGGGTCTAGTGCAGCACACTGTGGATGACTTTCTTGCTGAAGGAAATTAAAGCCATGGGTGGGATTGAGGACTATGTGTTCTAGCACCCACCTCTGCATATTCTCTTGCATTGAACACACATGGGCTGCATCGGACTTACCCTCTGAACATGATTAAAGCCCAAGTACAGTTTTAGTAAAAACGAATATTTTTATTACCAGATTTTGTCTTCAAATCTCTATGAAATGATATATAGTATCATAAACATACTGCACAAAAAATTGTGCGAAAAATGAACAAGTTTGGGAAAAGCTATAACCTAAAATGTGCAAATTGAAATAGTGTGGTGCAGCACCACACTATTTCAATATTCTCTTTCTTGATAAAGGACAACTTCCCATGCTCAGAATTGGATGAAGATTTCAGAATGTAATTGTTGTGTATATCTCTATATCATTATATTGTCAAATCTCGGAAATAACTTTGTATATGCTCGATAACGAGCAAAATAATGTTATAACCAAGAGAGGGCGCTAAATATGATTTAACGGTAAAATTCAAATTTTTGAAAGAATCAGTTCGTAAAAAAAAATATGCTATGGTCTCAAAATGTGTATAAGAATTACATGTCATGATAAACATCCCCCAAATTCACATTTCTTCATCTTTACCAAAACTGTACTTAGGCTTTAACCCTCGGAGGCGCGATCAGAGAGGTAACCACGAGCATTGGGTTATATAAGGACCCTATGGTTGATTCAGCGTCCTAAACTGGATTCTGCCCCACCCACCAGGTTGAGGGACCTGTTTAGCCACTGGGTGAAAAACACGCGGAGTGAGTCTGATAAGTCAGGGACATATACCTTTTTGGATGAAATAAAACCTTTTCGAACGTTTATTTGGAAGTGTCACCTCGTTTACACGATAGTCGATTTGTGTTTATCCCGATTGAATTGATGGGAAGTGTGAATTGATTAAATTAAAGTTTACATAATTATAATGACACTTGTCAAGAAAGTTACCAGTATCATATCACGTTCAACGAAAATGCATGTGTTGTACATAGGCTTTGGTGGTTGTATGTCGGGGTGTTGTTCAAAAGTTAATAATAATAATGATAATATATAGCATTTAAACACGCCATCTCTCTAGTCACCTATTCAGAGGCGCGAGACAAATTATCTAATAGTTGCAATTGATCGCAACTCAACTGCAAATCAGTTGCAAATTGTAACGCGCATTTTCATTCGCGCATGAAATGCGCTTCTAAACAAGACGCCCATGAAACAATGATTTTGATTGGCTCCTTCCGATCAACTGCAACTTGTGACCAATTGCAACTTTTGAACAACACCCCCTTATTCTCATCTGCGCATGATGATGCCAGTTTCGTTCGAATACTGGGCTAGTTGCAAGCGATCTCAGATCAACAGGGCAAAATTCGTCCGTGTTTTCAAGAACTAACGGGAGCCAGAGGGTATTGTTACATAAAATGAGTTAGAAATCCACTGAAACGCGTTCTTCTATAGAATTAATTAACACGTTGAATTGGTGCTATGTCGGGATTTCTTTGTCTTCATGCAACAATATAATTTGGCTCCCGTCACTTCGTGAAACAAATGACAAATTTATCCACATAAGGCGGTTTCTCTCCTGTCATTTATTTTGCGTTAAATTCTTTCCTTGGCATAGTTGCATTCAAGTTTAATATACCAGTGTTTTATCGATTAACTAATGACGGTAGACTCTCTCTAAAGTTGGTGACGAGATCTACTTTAAGCTTTTCCAATGCTCTCTGAAAATGTCACGTCCATTCTAAAATGTGTACTGTAGCATTGCATTGTGCTATGAAACTTCCACAAAACTATTGAGTAATAACTGTCCTTCTCATGTTGATGTGCCTGCTATATTCATTTTTTTTTAATTTTTAAATTTCGATACAAAAAGTATTTGCTTTAAAACTCAATTTAAAATTCTGTAATTAGCCAATTATGTAATTGCTTGTACAATTGTATGTTTATATTGTTTATTGTTGGTGTTCTTTATATGTTTATGTGATGGTTAATAAACAAGACCTCGTCGAAGACNGTATGTCGGGGTGTTGTTCAAAAGTTAATAATAATAATGATAATATATGAGGCTCGTCGCGACAAAAGGGCCCTTAAGCTGTTTACGCGTACGCGGTAAAACTTTGCGCAGTAGCGTGACGTCACAATGAGATGAACAGGAGAATGGAAAGAGCTAGGTTTAGTGCCCAGGCGTATTTCTAAATAAATCTCAGAAAATTACGGTAGAAATCAGAATTCTGTAACGGTACACACGCTGCTTCTTTATGTTATTTATAATCATACTCACAACCGTGTAAACTGTATTCGAATCAACTTTTGTACTAGGAGAGTTAAATATCAGGGAAAGAAGACGAGAAAGAGCTGAGGAGTGGAAATCATTTTATTGTTCAAAAAATGAGAATTGTTAGATTTACCCTCACTCTATATGCAGTATTCAGCATGATAAAAATGGTCATGATTTTGATATCGTCTTACTTTCAAGACCTACATTTCCCAATCCCAATTTCCCGCAGATATTATCAATAGCATTATTGATATCTGCATTATTGTCGTTCATGTCATTACCATCATCATTTATAGTGTTTGTATAGTATCATTATGATTATCATTGTTATTGTATCTTTAGAGTGGAGAGGGCCAGGGAGTTCAGGGAAGAGAATTACAAAAGATTTTTGATTTATCAGCATCGATAATCTTTCTCAGCATCGAACTGTATCCGTTAAAATGAGCTCACCAGCTCTTCATGGAGGAAGAGAGAGAGAGAGAGAGAGAGGGAGAGAGTGAGAGAAAATGCGATGCAGAGGCTTAGATATTTTCCTATAGTCCGAAATTAAGGAAAAAAAAAAAAAAAAAAAAACGCGGTGATCTCGGGAGTAATTTGAGGATTCCACAATTAAACCGAATAAAATACTAGACAAATAAATATTAAGTAATCTTCCTTGCAAATAAAGCAATACCAAACAAGATACTTCAAAAATAATATTCTCGCCCATTTTTTTTTTCTCGTAATTTTGAAACAACTTCCACAAATGAGTATAGCCAACAAGTTCATTTTTGCATTGTCAAACAAAGAGTCTACCTCAAAATATCATGTCTTCAACAGAAGCAGAAAAATCAAATGAACAGAACAAACCGTTGAAGGTTTGAGAAAATTGGACAGCTAATGAGAACTCCTAATAAAGATTTTTTTTCAGTCGACTCTCCTTTTAATGCGATAGTGGTATGCGTAGCATATTTGTACGTTGACGAACGAACTCGTCGTTCAAATCTTTACAAATATTTTTATTTTGATAAACAGTCTTATATTCATCGAACTGGAAAACATTATTTGAAGAAAAACGATCTTGAAAAGATGATCGATAGTTCTCAATCTGCAAAATTAACTAAAAATGTGCAATGATTTTCCATGCATATTTGGGAAAACGATGTCACGAAAGATAGGGAAAATATTTTGATGATAGTGATGAAATCGGTAACAATGTAAACATTTCTTTCGTAACTGAACATTAAAAAGCTTGTTATGTTCTTTACATGGTGGTGATATTATAACTACGAGTTTAGATAGGGAGAAACCCTGAGAGGAAAGCAAAATGAGGACGTTCTGATTAATGAAAGAAAATTTGCGAGGAGGAGCTTTTGATTTTTCGATTTGAAACAGTTATTGGTTTGAAATTTGTCTTTATTGAACTTTCAATATTTGAATATCTTTGTGTATATTTTGAACAGTCATGAATTACAGAATAGGGACGCGAAATTATGTGATTCTGAAGAAGATTCATTCGACCCCACCCCCCGGCTCTCTCTCTCACTTTATTATTTCCCGGTTTCGAAGGCTAATTTGATGGCCTTTACACTGTCTAAAGTGTGTTTAAAATTACTCCAAGGTCATTTAAAATATTCAAGATGAATAATTTCATTTAGCATAAAGCCTTGTATGAAACCTAGGCTTTTCCAACGCTCCTGTTCAGCTCATTGTGACGTCACGCTACCGCGCAGTGTTTTATCGCGTACGCGTAAACAGCTTAAGGGCCCTTTTGTCGCGACGAGCCTCATATAGCATTTAAACACGCCATCTCTCTAGTCACCTATTCAGAGGCGCGAGACAAATTATCTAATAGTTGCAATTGATCGCAACTCAACTGCAAATCAGTTGCAAATTGTAACGCGCATTTTCATTCGCGCATGAAATGCGCTTCTAAACAAGACGCCCATGAAACAATGATTTTGATTGGCTCCTTCCGATCAACTGCAACTTGTGACCAATTGCAACTTTTGAACAACACCCCCTTATTCTCATCTGCGCATGATGATGCCAGTTTCGTTCGAATACTGCATGGGCTAGTTGCAAGCGATCAACAGGGCAAAATTCGTCCGTGTTTTCAAGAACTAACGGGAGCCAGAGGGTATTGTTACATAAAATGAGTTAGAAATCCACTGAAACGCGTTCTTCTATAGAATTGATTAACACGTTGCATTGGTGCTATGTCGGGATTTCTTTGTCTTCATGCAACAATATAATTTGGCTCCCGTCACTTCGTGAAACAAATGACAAATTTATCCACATAAGGCGGTTTCTCTCCTGTCATTTATTTTGCGTTAAATTCTTTCCTTGGCATAGTTGCATTCAAGTTTAATATACCAGTGTTTTATCGATTAACTAATGACGGTAGACTCTCTCTCAAGTTGGTGACGAGATCTACTTTAAGCTTTTCCAATGCTCTCTGAAAATGTCACGTCCATTCTAAAATGTGTACTGTAGCATTGCATTGTGCTATGAAACTTCCACAAAACTATTGAGTAATAACTGTCCTTCTCATGTTGATGTGCCTGCTATATTAATTTTTTTTTTTAATTTCGATACAAAAATTATTTGCTTTAAAACTCGATTTAAAATTCTGTAATTAGCCAATTATGTAATTGCTTGTACAATTGTATGTTTATATTGTTTATTGTTGGTGTTCTTTATCTGTCTATGTGATGGTTAATAAACAAGACCTCGTCGAAGACCACCAAATTGGTCAAATGAGCCACCCTGGGTTTGGTTTCATAAAGCTGTTCGTAGATCTACACACGACTGTACGAACGACTGGTGATCCTTTCTCGCACTCAGTAACAACCCCTAGGCGCTGAATTGCACCGAAGAAAGGATCGTCAGTCCTTCGTACAGTCGTGGGTAAATCTGATGATCCTTTCTCGCTCTCAATGATAATCCCCGCGCTGAATCACACCTAGTCCAGTTGAGGACTGTGTGCTCTGATAGCACCGCCTCTGCATACTCTCTTACACTGAACACACATGGACTATATATCACTCAACCACAGAGTCCTTACATAACTCTCTGATCTGTATACCCCTCTGATCGCGCCTTAGAGGGTTAGGCTATGTAAGGACTCTGTGGTTGAGTGCTATGCACTCACTGTGTGCTCAGTGTATGATAATATGCAGATGTGGGTGCTATCAGAACACACAGTCCTCAACTGGACTAAATCGCACCGGAGAAAGGATCGCCAGTCCTTCGTACAGTCGTGCGTAAATCTGCTGATCCTTTCTCGCTCTCAATGATAACCACTAGCGCTGAATCGCACTGGAGAAAGGATCGCCAGTTCTTCGTACAGTCGTAGCTTTATGAAACACGGCTCAGATTGGTAAAATGAGCCACCCCGTATAAATATATTAGATAAATTAATGAATAAATACAATAAGTAATTCGTTGTCACTCTGTAATCTCTCTTCCATTTCGCCCCTTTACCTCAGATGGAATCCGTGACTCAAGAGGAGCATGTCAACGCCGCTAACAACAGTTATCTTCTCTGACGTCATGGAATACGTCACACCTAACCACACTCTAGAAGGCAGTACTACATCACCATGGGAACAGACCACACCTCCTGGAACCACTCCACATGACCAGGTCCAAGCTGATATCGTGATGACATTTGGAACAGTAATGGGGACGATCGCTGCTACACTGATGTGCCTGACCTGTATATTTGGTAACATTCTGGTTGTAACCGTGGTCCAGCGAAGCAGACGGTTACAGAGCACAACCAACTATTTTGTGATCTCTCTCGCTATAGTTGATCTGGTGATGTCTGTGTTGTGTATGCCCTTCATGATAGGTCTGATCATAGCTGAGGAGTGGGTTTATGGAGAGTTCATTTGTAAACTGGTCCGATTCCTGCAGTACATGAAACCAGGTGCGACGGTCTATGTCCTCATTGCTATCGGGGTGGATCGTTTCTATACTATTCTCTATCCACTCAGCTTTAAGATCACTCGTGGGAAAGCGAAGAAAATGATTATTATCAGTTGGTCAATAGCGACGCTCATCTCATCTCCAGCCTTCTTTTTCTTCACCTTGACCGAACTGAAGGGAAATACAACTGTTTGTATGCCGTTTGTTTCATTTGAAGCCGCTGGGATCATGTACGTGTCAGCCCTATTCCTGATTGAATTTATCTTGCCTTTATCGTTGCTTCTGATAACATATGCGCGCATTTTCCGCCATATTTGGACGGTAGGGATACGCGGACGCGCGTTGCAGCGGACAATGAATAGCGTACCGCGCGCCAAAGTGAAAACCGTGAAAATGTTGATGATTGTAAGCAGTGTGTTTTTCGTTTCATGGACGCCATTTTTTGTCGTTCAGGAATGGTTCACGTGTGCGAAGGACATAGCTGATATCAGGCAAACTGATGTGAATATTTACTGGGTAACTGTGTGGGTTTCACTAACCTCATGCGCTTGGAATCCTGTCATCTATTCATGTTATAACCCAAACTTTCGTCGTGGTTGTAAAGAGGTGTTCTGCGCGTCCACAATGAAGTGCTACAGAAAGGACACCTATGCCATTACTAATTCCACCAAGTTTTCACGCAAGAATCACGTCGGCGTGCTTACGGATGAGACCGATGGAGGGCGCTCTTTCACCTCATACCGAGCTTTTGATCGTGATGCTAATGGAGACAAGAAGATGGCATGGCCTTTGCCTACCACCACCTCTACCACATATCTCTGACAACATTGAATGAGAGCAACTTATTGATAAAGGCTGACTCACACCTTTGCGTTTTTCCTCTGCGTCGGCCCAGCGTTTTTGGAAATTAAAAACGCTCCCTGGACGCACAAAGACACAGATCATACGGTCAACTGACACTCGTATGCTCCTTGAGCGAAAGCATAATGTCCGTCCACGGTCTGATCTGCGTATGCTGTCCGTCAAGGGAGCCTTTTTAGTTAAAAAAACCGCTAGGCCGACGCAGGATAAAAACGCAAATGCACATATGTGAGTCGGCCTTAAGGAATTTTTCACATCTTGTCACCTCGTAACACCACCTATTGATTCAACCACAGTTTCACCTTGTAACTGTTGATGTTATTGTTTGTGATATATCCTACATTCATATAATTGATATCGTCATTGATATTGATATAAAAATAAGAACAAACAAGTACATGAGTAAATAATCACAGTATGCAATTGTAATTCATTAGATGTCTTGTATAGCATCGCAAGAGATCGCCCCAAGCACCATCGCCCTTATAAGAGGGCGGTTTCCTAATATATTCAAAATGTATGCACGTTTGTCTTGTCTTTCCGTTTACGCCCACAATAAAAGTTGATTTAGGTGTAGATCGCGACCACATTAATTTCTATCCAATCATTTTATTTTAATAATTAAGTAGTTGTAATTATATCAATTTATTTCAAACCGTTTGCGTACATCCGTTTGTACTAAGGTGCCATTAGGTATGAGGTACTTCATGCCCAACATCAAGGTAACTCAAGTTTGTTGCCAGCAACCGTAATATCGTGGTATTCCTTAAATCCCTGAAAAGACCGGGGGAAGAATCACACCCCTCTTACGTTTCGCGCTGTATACCTAAGACTCCGGCCACATAGAGGTCCAGAAGCAACACGATTAAACACGACTATTTGTTCGGAGGCAGTTACCTGTGAATCAACAAAGAGTCTGAATCGTGTTGCTTCCGGGCCTCTATGTGACTGGGGCTCGACGCGAAGAGGTATAGCCGCGACGTTCCATGACTTATTCTTTTTTTCAAGTATTGCGCCAGTCCCAAGTTTACCATGGTTAATACATCAAAGTAGTCCAGTTTAGGACTGTGTGTTCTGATAGCACCCACCTCTGCATATTCTCTTGCACTGAACACACATAGACTGCATAGTGCTCAACCATAGAGTCCTTACATAAACCTCTGATCATGCTTGCTCCTCTGATCGCGCCTTCAAATATGCAGAGGTGGGTGCTATCAGAACACACAGTCCCAAACTGGACTAACGTCCAAGGAGAAACAGTTTTGCACATGCCACCGTTGGTTTGCATCTCTTGGATCGGTTGCTATCCAGCGAAAAGTTATCAATTACACTCTAATACAAATGGTGGTACAAAGTTCAGATCATACATCATACTCTTGCCAATACTCAACAAAGCATCTTTTTTTTGCGCAGGGTGGTAAAAGAGAGAATATTTAATACATAACGCAAGAATGATTTCAAGAATAATACCCCATTGACATAATTATATTCGGTATTTACCGGGTGTTTAGCCAGCGCGCACACCCGGGGAATGGAAGTATGATATGGCACTCAGACTGTTTTCAGGTCAATTTTTATTGTCCTGATCTATATTGTCCGGTATGTACCAGGATGTTTGCTATGTAAAGAATGAATGGGGTAGTACATTTACATGAGCTGCTTGAGGTGCTCAAATATAAAAAAATAAAACTATGTTTATGATGCGGACTGCACACATGCATATCATGCAATATTATTACGTTGTGTTTCGTGTATTTAAATACGCCACGCTCGTCAGAATTTAATTTTGTGTATATCTTTTAATTATTATTTTGTCAAATCTTGGAAATAACCTCGCATGCATTTTATGCTCAATAACAAATAATATCATCATTACCGATAGAGGGGGCTATATATGATTTAACGCACAGAGATACGATCTTTACTACATAAAGCCCCCGAACGGTCAAATTAAAAATTTAAAGGAGAATCCGGTCATAAACAGATATGATATTGTCTCGAAATGTGTGTAAGATATATATGTTATGTTAAACATAAAGTTCACATTTCTTAATCGGAACCAAACTGTATTTGGGCTTTAGGCCCTGGTCACATAGGACCCCGGAAGCAACACGATTCGACACGACTCTTTGTTAATTTACAGTTAACTGCCTCCGAACGAAGAGGTCGTGTTAAATCGTGATGCTTCCGGGGGCCCTATCTGACCAGGGCTTTAATTCCCCCCACGCATATTCTGGAATGGTCGGCATATGTGGATGAGCGGTTACTATAAATAAATGCAAATCGTATGCATTCTTTAGAACACAAAGGTTGTTCTCGATGACCAAAAAGCTTATCCATAGCAACAATTAATTTATACAAAATGAGTTCAATTGATATTAACTGCTCTAAGGAATACCAACAAACTATACAGTCGTTGACAGGAAATGTGCAGAAAAGAGCCCGTATTCCGATAGAGGGGTTAAACTTAACCCGGGACTAAGCCATTGATATTTAGACCAGGGCTATTCAAAAGTTAAGCCAATGGTCTAAATAACAATGACTTAGACCTGGGTTAAGTTAAACCTCGTTATCAGAATAGGACCATTGAGTCCATTAGTAAACCGGCCTATTTACCTTGGTTCGTCATTTTCATGATTTTACAGAAATTTGACTGCGACAGGTGACACTGACGATGTAATTTGAAGTTGTATTTGTACTCTGTAAGTTTTTACAGGGTGTGGTGAACCCATTGGCAACTGAATTCTGTGATTCCCATAGACTTTGTACAAAGACAACCCGGTTCCAGTAGTCAATGGGTTAACTCGATGATTCATAATCACAAGGAAATTCAACCTTATACATCCAATTACAGACGGAACCACGGTTTTGCTTTTTATGGTCTGAATACTGGGTGAGCCTGACGAGCACACGAACAAATTATTTGCTAATAGATCAATGTGCAATACGTTTCAAATATAATTACGTAATGGTCGTGTTTTATATGTACATGATGTAAGAGAAGTTGATGTTTTATGGTTTCTATTTTCTACGTTAAATGTTGTTATGAAGATGTATTTTTCAAATATTATGCTATGAATTTGTCAACATGTACCATCCATTTAATAGCGGATATTATTTAAAAGGATATATGAAGGTGGAGGGGGGGGGGGGGGGGTGAACCTCGTGGGCGAAGTCCGAACCGGTGAACACTGAGGCTACGAAGCACTGAATGGGGTATAATGCAGTGATACTGTGTTGTAATTAGAGAATGATTATATTGGATCTATCTCATTCGTTTGTATAAATGAGTCTGAGTACGTTAATGGGATAAATATTGACATGTAGATTTCAAAAGCAATCATATCATTAGGTCGTGCAATATAATTACATTACGTTAGAAATGTCAGATTTGCGCGTTTGCGTGTGTATATTTTTGGTTCGTATACCAAGTAAATCTCTTATTATACTTGAATTTGATTACGTTCATTTTCGAATACATGTAAAGTGAACACGATGCAATCTATTTTCGCCTATTCAATGCTCATTTGTAATGTTATTTAAAACGGAATCGATGTGTGATTATTGTGTCCGCACAGTTCAATAGTTCAGTTCAGTTCAGTTCATTCATTTATTTCACAAACAGCATAAAAACACTAAAATTTACAAAGTGAAATATATAGCAGAATATTATAAACTGGTTGACGGTAGTAGCCAAAAAGGAATGCCCTTATGGGAGGTCGACCGATACACACGGCGTACGGACCATAATTGTCCCAAGCATGACCCACTTTATTTATTTAGTTTACATGTTGTCTGGTGATGGGAATCCTAATGTAAGGAGGTCCTTGTCACCAGAGAACTTATTTTTTTTATATTGAAACCTTTAGCATTACGGTCAATATACACAAACATACAAATCGTGGGACCAGCAAACCACCTTGTCATAACAAAAGTATATACATGTATAGTCGTGATGAGGTACTGTACTGTAATTGTTTTAAGACTATTTGCAGAAAAGGATGTTATTTTAAATGTGTAAAACGCTCTTATCTTCGATCTCACACTCTCCTGCCTTCTCCTCACAATCTTATCTCGACCTTCATCTTGCACACTGATGGGGTGTTGCTAGAAAGTCGCTAGAATTCAACTGCACGCCAGTGGCAAATTGAAACGCCAATTTTAATTTGTACACGTTTTGCGCCTTTCATGCAATTGCAAATCGCACATACAAAATGATTTTGGTTGACGCGCGCATAATCATCTGCAATTTGCAATTGATTCCAACTTACTAGCAATATACATCAATCTAGTGAGATTGACTAGTTTTGATGATCCCTGGGGCTCTAGATTCTGGTAAAAAGTTTGTCTAGAATTTACGAGACTCCTTAAGCCCCGGTCACATAGGGCCCCGGAAGCAACACGATTCATCCCGACTCTTTGTTCAGTTCACAGTTAGATGCCTGCGAACAAAGATCGTGTTGAATCGTGTTGCTTCCGGGGCCCTATGTGACCGGGGCTTTAGCATTTTAACTAAAATTGGAATCTATTCACTTCTGATTTGTAAACTAATAACTGCCTCGGGATCTTCAAATCGAGTCAATCTGACTCGATTTCTTATCTTTTTTTCTTCTGCTTCTCTCTCTCTCTCTCTCTCTCTCTCTCTCTCTCTCTCTCTCACACACACACACACACACACTACGTGCACACACACACACACATACTCTCTCTATATATCTCTTCTTTTCTCTCTCTCACACACACATACATACACACACACATATTCTCTCTCTTTCCCCTCCTCTCTCTCCCCCTCTCCATTTTTTCACTCTCTCTCTCCATCTCATTCTTTCTCGCCCTATCCATCTCCCCTCTCCCTCTCCCCCCTCTCCCACACTCTCTCCATCTTTATCTATCTCTCTCTCTCTCTCTCTCTCTCTCTCTCTCACTCTCCTTTTTTTTTCAATCTCTCCTCTCTATCTTTGTATTCGCCTATATACACCCGGACGGGTGTCATAAAATATTGATATGCCACTCGGGACTGTTTTTAGGTCAAGTTTTATTGTCCTGAGTATTGCGTGGTGCGACTGGAAAAATCGTCTGGTGTGTGGCCGTGTGTTCGTCGTAGAGCGTAAATGCGTTAAGATGAATGTTATTTTTTTATCCTTTTCTTCATCACTCTGTACTCACCAAAGCAAATTGTGCAGCAATTTTGTAACAAATCCACTGTATTTTAAGGAATGTCTTAACAGTTTAATATCTGAATAAACACAGAACAAAGCTTTATAATAAAACTTTTCATGAACAAGATATTTACTATTACTGCATGATGTCTGGTATTTTCGTGTGCCCTAAATTCACCTATAGTTTTTATTTTAATATTATTCATTTGAGAACACATTGTGTGTGACTTACACAAGTAAGAAGTGAGTGAAAGCCAGAGAACATCTGAAAATGACTTCCGTTTGTACTTCACATACTTTTATATGATTTAGCTGTGATCTTTGTTTTAAATTTTGGATGCCTGAACAAAATGCAGAGTAGAAAACACTGAAAATCGGAGTAAGCAACGAGTCCTAAAGGGATGGCACATTAGAAGGATCGAGGACTAAATATCATTTTTCTTTCTCCAAAACCAAAAATGACTAACACTTGAATCTCGTCATTGATTAGTGGTTGAAAAAAAAACATTTCGAGAATGGACCATCGTTAAGCCCGGTATAGGGCCCCGGGAGCAACTAGACTCAACACGACGCTTTGTTCGCAGGCAGTTAACTGTGAACTGAATAACGAGTCGTGTTGAATCGTGTTGTTTCCGGGGCCCTAAGTGACCGGGGCTTTAGAACAGGGCGGGATCATTATAACCTTGAGACTTTAAGAAAATCATTCGACTCATAGAAAAGTCAAAAGATTATCCACAACAATAAGTACAAAGATACGCATGATTCGTTTTCTTTGGTTTCAATACTGCAATGTATATTTGTATTTCTTTTTCGGCAAGTTCAATGGAGTTTATAAGTTATGGAATGCATGAATATGACGGCAATGAATATGATTAAAATCAAATACATGTACAAGGAAAATAAAACAGAAAGCGTGCTCGAGACGCAACAGAAAGCAAACAAACTGTGACAGGAAATTGTCGCAAGCCAGTGGATCTGGACATAAAGCTAAAGGCCGACTCACACCTTTGCGTTTTTAGCCTGCGTCAGCTCAGCGTTTTTGAAAATTAAAAATAAATACTCCCCGAGCGCGCAGTATACGCTGATCAGACGGTGTACTGATATTCGTCTTGCATGCGCTCAAGGAGCGTGCGCTGAATGTCAGTCCACCGTATGACCTGCGTCTTTTGTGCGTCCAGGGAGCGGTTTTTTCGAATATGTCGGGCCTCCGCAGGCTAAAAACGCAAAAGTGTGAGTCGACATTTCCTATGCAAGTTGCCGTTGCATAAACCATCCTGGGTCCCGTAACATAAACATGATAAAGGTTTGCGATTAATCGCTATTTGATTTTGCGATCAATTGCAAACTTTTAGTACATGATATGCCATAGACTTGCGATTGATATCAATCGCTATCAAATTAGCAATCAATCAGAAACCTTTATGTTACGGGGCCCAGGAGTCTTTGAGGGCCCTGGAAACTCATTTCACGCGTCTCTTTATACGAATGAGCTGCTGAGTTGAAAAGTAAACACCATATGAATATCAAAGATAATTATATCCTTAGAGTAAAACACAAAAGGTGTATTTATCGTCAAAATGAGACCTAAAAACTATTACAGCGAAACATAAACATTTGCTTCTGCCTCCAAAATGGCAGTCTTCATAGTGAAAGTATACGTACATCATTTATATTTGAATTACAATTGTAGGCAATTATTGAATTGTCTAAATTGTTTTAACTCGCCACCAGTAACACAATTATTAACATGAAATCAAATCAAAATGAATAAATGGTAATGTGAACCCTTGAAGGAATATCAAACTGATTAAAATAATAACGCGTAATTCAATCACTGTTAAAACGATAGAAATAACTAAAATACAAAAAAATACATTATTACACACACCCGAGTATATTGTTCGAAATGTATAATGAAATTGTACAACAATTTTGAATACATACACAACATTCATAAACACTGCAGCATTTTCAAACAAATATTGAATACACTGCAAAACACTTCAATTAATACTGAAATAAAATCACACTCAGAAAAATTGCTATTTAGTATGCAATAATATTCTGGGTTTAGTAGAACTGTCTTAACCTATACTTCGAAATAAAACTTTGATCATGTTAAAATATCACTTTCATAATCATGATAATATGATTACACATTTTGGAAGATCATACTTGGCATTAATAGCACACTTTTCATTTTCTTTCATTGCACCTCACGCTATACTATATTTTTTGATAAATGTATATGATATATCTCTGTAGTTTATAACATCTCACTTAAAGCCGACTCATACCTTTGCGTTTTTGTAAGCGGTACGCTGCTCAGATGGTGGACTGACGTTTGGCTTGGGTTCAAGAAAAGTACGCCGGCCGAACGTAAGTCCGCCGCATCATATACGTCTTTGTGCGTCTGTGGAACGATTTCAATTAAAAATAACCGCTGGACCGACGGAGACTAAAAACGCAAAAGTTTGAATCACCCTTTAGCATGTTTAGACCAATAATTAGGCGCTGCTTGTTCTTTATTCATCCATCCATTTATATTTCTTTTACATTGTTCATTGATTAAATTTCTCCACCAAGCATTTGACCTAAAAATATCCAATTCGTTACTTCCTTCCAACACAATTTAGAGAGACGAAGTATACTTATCTCTTAGCACTTTGGCAATCAAAATTGTAGCACCTATTAATTAATTAATAATTTCTAGCGTTATACGCTATATTACATAATGTTCACTACCGCACGTCGACATGGCATGATTATATCTCGGTCATTTCCTTTACCCTCAATTTTGACAAAAATCACACAATTTTAGGTTGCTTCATTCGACTTGGCTAGAAGTTCCGGTTGTGTACATATCCAAGGGACCCGACCTGGCTGTTTTGCTCGCCAAAACATTGCTGACTAATAAGTAAATTGATTTACCCACAAATGAAAATAATGTACCCAGAAATGAAAATAATGTACAACGTAAAAGTGAGTATATAATTAATGAGTTCATTATCCAATTCCTATCAGCACTGTTCAGTTTTCCATATAAGCATCACGAAGAGGATAAAACATTCTACCGTCATCAGGAACTAAAATATGTATTTTGCCTGATGTTTAGTTCCTGCCAATGTAAGATCGCCAATTCGAGCACATCAAATTCGTGGTTCGACATTCACTTATTTTTCTTTACACATGGTAGCCTATTGTTTGATAGGTAGACTAACTATTCATAATATTTCTGAAATAAACGTCTTGAAAGGTGGCGGGGCTGCCTTTGAAGCTTTTTACACGCTTACATGTTACACCCATTCTCTTTTTTTTTTTT